>JANJXV010001575.1:0-102349 GCA_024803745.1 Megascapheus bottae | reverse complement strand
GCACTATGGCAGTATCCCAAAAAGACTAAACATAGAGCTCCCCTGTGATCCAGCAATTTCACTACTTGCCAATCGTCCAGATAGGACATACTAAATTCACTAGAACAATAACATTTATCACAGCACTATTTACTATAGCAAAGGTATGGAACCAACCCAGATGCCCGTCAGTTGATGAGTAGATCAAATATGGTATTTTTACACAATGAAATTCTGTGCTTCTGTCAGAAAGAATGACATAGACGAATTTGTAAGGAAATAGAAAGACTGTAAAGTTTAGAAATTAGTTTCTGTCTCCTTCTCTATCTCTGTACAATATAGAAGTTCCTGTTTCTCTCACTTTCTGTCTCTTTTCTCTTTTTCTCTCTCTCTTTCTGTCTCTCTCTCTCTCTTTCTCTCTCTTCCTCTCTCTCTCTTTCTCTTCTCTCTCTCTCTCTCTCTCTCTCTCTCTCTCTCTCTCTCTCTCTCTCTCTCTCTCTCTCTCTCTCTCTCTTCCTTAGGCTTGAACTCAGGGACTGAGCTACTTTTGCTCAAGGTTAGCACTCTACCATTTGGACCACAGTGCTGCTTCTGGCTTGCTCTTTTCATGTAGTATTGAGGAATCTAACCCAGGCCTTCATCCTTGATAGGTTAGCACTCTACCACTAAGCCACACAGTCAGCTTTTAGAGGTTTCTGACAAAGGTTTTCCTACCTGCTATTATTTCTTCTGTGAGTGCTCTTAATGCTTGCTGAAGGTTGACTTTGTTTAGAAGACTTTCCTTAATGCTCCCATATACAGAGATTCTATATATAGCTGAATGTTTTTCATTACTCAGAATTTCTCTATTGTGTATGTTCTGAAATGTACTGAAGACAGACATCTGATTAAAAGTCATTGCACATTTGTTGTATTCATTAGTTTTCTTTTCTTCTATGGGAATCAGGTTTGTGATGAACACAGAAGTATGCCTTCCAGGTCAAACACTTTCCACATTTGTAATATTCATAAGGTTTTTCTCTCCTATGTGCATTTTATACTTAGTCATGCGTTCATGATGGATTTTTCATATTCTTATATTCACACGATTTTTATCCTGTGTCTGTGTGGTATCATGCAAACTCAACTATGAGTTCTTCAAAAAAATTTCCCTTTCATTTTATTCATAGGATTCTATCCTGTGGGTGTTTAGTGATAAATCTTGACTTGTGCCTTCTGGGGAAAAGACTGAACATTTGCTACATTCATTAAGGGTTTTATCTTGTGTTGGTTCTGTGACACAAGCTGAGTTTTCTTCCACAGACTAAAAAGTCTTTCCTATTTATTACATTGCTAAGGCTTCTCATATGTGTGAACTCTCTTACGCTTCCTGAAGGGTGAATACTGCACGAAAGACTTTCAACTTTGGTTATATTCCTAAGGTTTCTAATATGTGTGTATTCTGTTATGCCTCCTGTAATGTGACTTCCATCTGAAGGTCTTACCACATTTGATGCACTCGTACAGTTTCTCTCCTGTGTGTGTTCTCTGATGCAATTTGAGGGAAGACTTCCATTTGAAAGACATTCCACATCGGTTACATTCATAAGGTTTTTCTCCTGTTTGAATTGTCTTATGCATGTTGAGGTTTGGCTTCTGTGTGAAGGACTTTCCACATATGTTACACTCATAAGGTGTTTCTCCTGAGTATATTCTCTGATGAACATGGAGTTTTACCTTCCATTTGAAAGACTTTCCGCATTCACTACATGCATAAGTTTTCTCTCCTGTGTGTTTTCTATAATGCCCATCAAGATATGACTTCCAATTGAAGGTCTTTCCACATTTGTTGCACACATAAGGTTTCTCTCCTGTGTGTGTTCTTTGACGCAATTTGAGGGAAGATTTCTGTCTGAAAGACTTTACACATTGGTTACATTCATAAGGTTTCACTCCTGTGTGTATTCTCTGATGAACACGAAGTTTTCCCTTCCCTTGGAAAGACTTTCCACATTCATTACACTTATAAGATTTCTCTCTCCCGTGTGTGTTATTTGATGAACTCGAAGGTGTATCTTCTGGGTGAAAGACTTTTCACATTTGTTACATTCATAAGGTTTCTCTTCTATGTGTCTTCTCTGGTGCAAAGTGAGGTATGATTTCAGTCTAAAAGTCTTCCCACATTTATCCCATTCATAAGATTTCTCTTCTGTGTGAGATCTCTGATGTGTGCTGAGAGCTGAATTCTGGGCAGAAATTTTACTACGTTCCTCATATTCATAAGGTTTGTCTTCTCTTGGAGATCGAGGTTGGAGCGTCAGGTCTGACTTCTCAGAAATTAATTTTCACACTTGATGTACGCATCACATATCTCAGGATATTTGCTCTGAGGTATTGTAAGGCGTATTTCATTACTGAAAGATTTCTCACATTCACTACATGTTTGAGGAGTCTCTCCTGTGTACATTTTCGGATGTGTAGTGATGGTCGGTGTTAAGTACAATATTTTTCATCACACAGTACATTTAGCAGTTTTCCTCCCTCCCTGAAGAATTTCTTGGGCAGGGAGAACAGAATTATGATACTGCAGATCGTTTGGACTGTCACAATCATGAATAAAATACTCTGAATAGCTGATGGATTTTTTAAGAACAGGAGACATACGAGATCTATATGCAGCATGCATCTCATCAGGCTTAGGAGACAGAAGCATGTTCTGACACTTAATGAACTCCTCAGTCCTCACCCCTAAGTTGTTACCGTTATTACTAATCAGCTCTAGATTATGTGTAGAGCTCAAATTTAAAGTTCTTGCAAATCTCACATTTTCCTGCACTTCGATACTACTTGCAACTGCTACTTCACATAGACATTCATGTGGACTTTCCTGGCAAGTCTTGAACACATTTTCCATTACCTGGACATCTAAAATGAGTCCTAGAAAAAAAGACACAAACATACATGAGATACAAATATTACTTACTGTAAAGGTAATGACTTTACTTTACCATCCTAAGTGTTAGATATTTTAAAATATAAAAGTGGAAATTGATTTGTGAGAAGTATATGCTTTTCTCCCTAACATATTAAGAAAATGATATTTTACAATGACCAATAATGTTTTTCTGTGTTTTAGTTCTCTTTTTATATCACAGGAAATATTTATTGAAATTACCCATCTATGTATTGCTACAGTTTTAAGCTTAGTACTAACTATAGCATACCTGCAGCTGTTTTTTTTGAAATACTGTTTTGTTTATACATTGAAGAATAGCTGCCTTTCTTTTATTTTTGAGAAATAATCTAATTATTGTGCTGTTTTGCATCTTTTTAAAACTTTCTTTTCTTTTTTTTGTAGTTCATAGGCCTTGGCCCTGTCCCTGAACACTTCAGCAGAAGACTATAACGCCTATCCTTGAGCTACAGCCCCACATACTCTTTTCTAGAGTTAACTACAGATAAGAGTCTCAGGTCCTGAGTAGCAGATAGGATTACCTTAGCCAGTTTCAATGCTGTTTGCTTATTAACCATTAAGTGAGGAACACGAATTTTTTCTAGATTCAGCGGCCACAAGTTTGTTGTATATGTCTGTTTGCCTTTGATCCAAGCAAGAACGATTCTTGAGTAAGGACTTACACCTATATCCCTCCAGTTACAACTTCTCACTAAAGTCTCAATTTAGGTATTTGTGGGAATTTTGAAATTTGTTTCTTTCCATTTGAAGTCTTATAAAAATTCCTTTTCTAACACTCCTGTCCCTCAGAACCATGGAAGACCAGAAAATCCCCAGCTCATTGTCTAGTTAATTTTCTTATGTTGATTGAACTTTGTTGTTTTTTTTTTCCTTCCATTCCTGGGTTTAAACTTAAGACCTAACCACTGTCCTTGGGTTTTCTCAAGACTAGAACCCTACCAATGAAGTCATTACTTCTGGCTTTTCCTATGTATGTGGTAATAAGGAATCAAACCTGTGTCTTTGTGCATGCTAGGCAAGCACTCTACCACTAGGCTCAATTTCTGGTGGAAAGATCTGGTTCTGAATACCAGTCTCTTCCTACCAGCAAAAAGATATTATCCTTATCAGAGAATAATGCCCTGACTTACTCCTTGTTTGCTCAATCATTTATAGTCTTAGTTTTAAAGAAATGAAAGATCTTTCTTTCTTTCTTTCTTTCTTTCTTTCTTTCTTTCTTTCTTTCTTTCTTTCTTCCTTTCCTTCCTTCCCTCTTTCTTCCCTCTTTCTTCTTTCTTTCTTTCTTTCTTTCTTTCTTTCTTTCTTTCTTTCTTTCTTTCTTTCTTTCTTTCTTTCTTGTTTTGTAGTCATGGGACTTGAATTCTAGACCTGGCTGTTCTTCCTGAGCTCTTCAGCTCAAGGCTACTGCCCTATGTCTTTAGCCTCAACCCTATTTCTCATTTTCTATTGGTTCATTGGAGAGAAGAGTCTAAGTTGTTTTTCTGATAGGTCAGTCTTTGAACCTTGATCCTCAGATCTCAGCCTCCTAAGTAGCTAGGATTACAGGCATGAGCCACGGCTCATGGCTTTCTCATGTTATTTTGTTTCACAGTGATTTCTACAGAGAAATCTAACTTTAACTCTACTGCCACATAGAATTCGTCATATCACCCTATGATTCTTGGTGCCGGGGGTTTGGTCTAGCATGCACAAAGACCTGGTTCAGTTCCTTGGTACTACATACAAAGAAAAAGCCAGAAGTGGTGCTATGACTCAAGAAGTAGAGAGCTAGCCTTGAGAAAACCCAAGGACCATGGTCAGTCCCTGAGACCAGGCATAGGATTGGGAAAAGAAAATGATTCTTGATTCATTCACAAAGAATTCCATAGGTTCCACACAGGATTTAGGGTAACTAAGAATAATATTGCTCAGTACATCACAACATGAACTTACCAATGGGGCTCAGGCTCCAACATCAATATGAAGATGCATTCACTCACCTGTGATATTCTTGTCAGAGGAATTTCCTATCCAGAGTTCTGCACAGTGCTCTAGCTTGTCAATTAATACAGGTATGGGAACACAGGGACCTGTAAATTAGAAACAGTAGAGAATTATTGCTTATGCTGTGTCATTATTGCTTTAAGTTCACAGACATCCTACTCACAAATTATCTATTAAATCTTTTTTCTCATTTCTCACTGGCTCCATGGTTGACTTTTCCCCAGCTCTGGATTCATTTTGTATGGCATAAACTTAGCTGTCTTGCTCAAGGCTAGAAAAATACCAGTTTGAGTCCCAGCTCCACTTACATGCATAGGTCTTCATGCATGCTAGGCAAGCACTCAACCACAAAGTCAAACTCTTGACACTCCACTAACATTTTTGAGGGGTTACTTGGAGTTATAGAGTTTCATGGCAATTTTTATGCCATTGCTGGCTTCAAATTAGAATTCTTAGATTTCTTCCTCCTGAATATTTTAAGATTACAGGCATGAAACATTGCACCTAGTGCCAGGTTTCCATTATAAACTCACTGTTTAGTGATTTCTAGATCCTATTTCCAATAATGATATATATTCTATTCTGGATGGCTTATCCACTTACAATTACTGTGTAAGTTTGGAATGTCGTCTCCATTAGAGGAAACATAATTTAGAACTGTTGTCAAAGTATCCTGAAGGTATCCTGAAGAATGAGTACAAAATTACCTTAGGTTTTCTTTAGAAAGTAATGATACTTCTCAGGGCCTGGAATCTTTCATTTAAATAGTACTGAAAGTTTCATAAACATTCACGTATCTGCAAAATAACAAGGCACTTGGCCTTGCAAGTGAATTTGACTTCTGCTCACCTAAGGACACCAGGTTGCTGTAGGTCTCCAGCATTACATCTCTGTACAGGGTCCTCTGAGCATTGTCCAGATGCTGCCACTCCTCCCAGCTGAAATCCACAGCTACATCATCAAATGACACCAGCTTCTGGAATGGCACATTTTCATCAAGTAATTAGCACTGAGTTATAAACACACCATGTCTGGAATTTTATTCTTTTTTTTGTTGGAATTGTATTCCTTTACTTAAATGTTTAGACTTACTATTGACCTGAAAAGCTTAGGGATGGTGCCTAGGCCCAGAGTTCAAGTCCCAAGACCCACAAAAAAATAACAAGGCAAGCCAGGTGTTGGTGGCTCACGCCTGACATCCTAGCTACTCAGGAGACTGAGATCTGAGGACCATGGTTCAAAGCCAGCCTGGCACAAAATTCCATGAGACTCCTTTCCAATTACCCACCATAAAATGTTTAATGGCTTGTGGCATATCATGGTAGAGCAATTGTGGTATCAAAAAAATAAGTCAGGGGAGTAGATTTAGGTTATAAATGGAATTATTCCATTGAAAAGGAACTACATTATATGATGACATATGCTGGTACTCTGAGAATATTGCAAAATCTTAGGGTATCAAGTAATAATACTGTGAAGTACACCAAGAATGTTAATGTTCTATGGCTGGCATAATAATCACTTGGGGAAGAAACTTTTTTTTCTTTTTTTTGGCTGGGGGATTTGTAAGGCTTGAACTCTGGGCCTGGGCACTGTTCCTGAGCTCTTCAACTCAAGGCTATCACCCTACCTATGAAGCCACAGTGCCATTTCCCATATTCTAGTGGTTAACTGTCGATGAGAGTCTCATAGACTTTCTAATGCCCAGGCTGGCTTTGAACGAAATCTTTAGATATCAGCCTGATATCTGAGTAGCTAGGATTACAGGTATAAGGCACTGCACCTGGCAAGAAATTGATTTCTTGCTGTTTTATACTACAAATTTACTGTATGTTTTACTTTTTCAAAAAGACTGAGGATGACCTTTGTTCTGTATATAATGGGAAGAGGGGTAGGGAGCTGTGAGCAGAAGAACTGAGGGGCAATACTCAGGTTAGGACAATAGCCTTAACTAAAGAGCTCACGGCCCAAGGTCCAAGCCCCATGACTTTCCCCACTACCCCACAAAAAAAGGGAAAATAATTGGAGATTGGAGAGGATTTTCTAAAAAGAATATATAGAAATAGTAGTTCAAAATGTAGAAAGAAGTTCAATATTAACAGTCATGAGAAAAATTAAAATTACAATGAAATCTTTACTTTAAGTATATTAATATAAATATAGTTTTAAACAAAAAGATCCACATACACACACACAAACACACACACACACGCATACAAAAAAACAACTTTCAAAGTCTAACTATTACTGGGAAGGTAGTGAGAAGAAGTAGAACTTTGGAATAGTTCTGCAAGGAATATAAAACAATCAAAAATTGCGTGGAGAGTGCTAAAAAAGTACTAAATATAGAATTACATAGAAATATGTTCCAACACTTCTATTTCTAGATTTGTACCTAATGGAAGAGAAAGCAGAGACTAGAACAAATATGTGGAGAATCCATTCACAACTATTAATAATAATCCAAAGATAGAAATATGCAAAAGAATGCATTGAAAAGGAAGAACATTTTACTATATTTTACAGATGAATCTTGATTACAGTAAACTAAAAATACAGCAGTCATAAAGGAAGAGCTAGGGTATGTTTTCCCTTCCAGAGCTTCCAAGGATCAACAAACCCTTAGAGCCAAAAAGCACGATGGTTCCAGAGAATGGAGTAGAGAGGAACAGGAGCTGAATGTTTAATGATTATACATGGAAGATGAAAATTGTTCTAGATGGGTAGAATGAAGAGAGAACTGTACCCTAAACAATGGTTATGTAGCCACACAGGATGGGACACACCTATACTCCCTGATCTTGGGAAACTCAAGAAGGATTTCTAGCCAACCTGGATGCATGGAAAGATCTATCATAAAAACTAATGTGGAGGGGCTGGGAGTTTGGCATAGTTGTAGAGTGCTTGTATGAAGACGAAGGTTCAATTCCGCAGTACCACATACACAGAAAAAAACAGAAGTAGTGCTGTGGCTCAAGTAGAAGATCACTAGGCTTGAGGAAAGCTGAAGGACAGTGCTCAGACCGAGTTCCAGCCAAAGGGCTTGTTTAAAAAAATACCAGAAAGCTGAGCATGATGGGGTGGTGGCTCACTACTATAATCCTAGCTACTCAGGAGGCTGAGATCTGAGGATCAAGGTTTAAAGCCATCCTGGCACAAAAAGACCTGAGACACTTATCTCCAATTTACTTTTAGAAAATGGGAAGTGGGGCTTGGCTCCAGAGTAAGGTGGTAGCCTGGAGCTTAAGAGCTCAGGGATAGTGCCCAGGCTGAGTTCAAGATCTATGAACCACAAAAAAAAATAATATGGAAAAATTTGGATTCTGTGAATTTTATCAGGCATATAAATGTCTTTTTTTTGCTGTTGACATAACAAATTGTTTCTAAACATTTTAAAAGTTTTTACCTAGAAATGTACACTACAAATGGAAATAATAACAAACACAAAATATGCAAAAGATACAAATTATCACAATATGGGTATCCTGCTTCTGTATCTTTTCACTGACTCCTGTTCAAATGAGTCACATACTCTGAATAATTTTCCCAGTCGATATATGCCACACATATTGGCTTGTACTGAACTTCTTGGAAAATTAAAAGCAAATACTAAGCAAATGTGTGTTAGATTTTGCCAACAGTGATATTTCACATATAAATCCCTACTCATTGCATTATTTAATATCAATGCCGGAATCTAACTTACACTGTCAGAATCTTCAATCTTTTGAGAACCTTCAAATTGGTGTGTAAATATTTAGGATCGTTATGTCTTCCGGGAGGAAAGATCCCTTTAGTAGTATGTAGTAACCTTCTTTGTCTTTTCTTCCTAATTTTAGTTTGAAGTCTATTCTATCTGATATGAGGAATGCAACTCCAGCCTGTTTATGGGGGCAGTTAGTTTGATAGAATTTATTCCAACCTCTCACTTTCAAAAGATGATGGTTTTTGGTAAGATATGTCTCTTGAAGACAGCAGAACGATGGCTCTTGCTTTTTGATCCAACTAGACAGCCTGTGCCGTTTAATTGGAGAGTTAAGTCCATTGATATTGAGAGTTAGGATTGAGAGATATTTATTAGTTCCTACCATTTTTAAAAGCTTTTAGTATGGCCTGTGTCTTGACAGTACTTGTGGTCCTTAGATGGTATGCTGTTTAGGTGCCATTTCTTTCCCTATAATGCATTTATTTTGGTTTTGTATGTATAGAGCATCGTTGAGAATTCTCTGTAGTGTTGGTTTTGTTTCGACATATTGTTGCAGCTTTTCCCTGGAATGGAATGTTTTTATTTTTCCCTCAGTTATGAATGAGAGCTTAGCTGGCTACAGTATTCTTGGTTGGTAGTTATTTGATATAAGGGCATGACATATATGCTTCCAGTCACTTCGTGCTAGCATGGTCTCTGCTGAGAAATCTGGGGTTATTCTGATTGGTTTTCCTTTATAGGTTACTGATCCCTTTTCCCTGGCTGCCTTTACGATCTTTTCTTTCATTTCTATTGATCCAGTTCGGATCACAATGTGGCGGTGGGATGTTCTTTTCTGGTCAGGTCTGTTTGGGGTTCTAAAAGCTTCTCGTATGTGGATGGGCCTGCCCTTCTGGATATTTGGGAAATTCTCTGAGATGATTCCCTGAAGTATATTTCCAATACCATTGACCTCTTTCTCCACGCCCTCCTCAATACCAACAAGCCTTAAATTAGGCTTCCTAATTGTATCTTGGACCTCCTGAAGCGCTCTCTCATATTTTCTAGATTTGGATTGACTCATTTTCTGTTCTTTATAATACCTAAATTATCTTCAGCCACGGAAATTCTCTCCTCTGCAATGTCTAACCTGCTATCAAAGCTATCTACTTTATTTTTCATCTCCCTTGCTTGTAATTGCTCACTTTTGATGCCTTGCATCCCTTGTTTTAGATCATGTATGGATTTCTTTATCTCCTTGATTTCCTTTTGAGTGGTTAGCTCAGTAGCTTTATTTTCTTTGGACATTTGCTGGAGTTTGGTCACGTTTTTATTTGTGGATTCTTTGAATTCATCCATCTTTCTTTGAAAAACCTTTATTATGGCCTCCTTTATGGCTTCTTCTTTTTCACTTATCACCTTGTTTTTGCTTTCCTCTTGTTCAGGTATGGCTTCCTCCATTATCTCTTTCTTTATATTTTCACATTTTTCATTAATGATGTTTATCAATTGCATTTGTGTAGCAATTGGAAGACTCTCCTCTAGGATAACTGACATAAGTTGGTAAGTAGGTAGCATATTTGAGTACAAAGTTTGGAAAGTATTAGAATAAAACTTATGTGTTGCTGCACTACTAGCTCTTAGCCCAACCAGTGGCCTCACAGTGGACCATGGGATGGATCTGTTTTTCTTGTCTACGTTGAGGGAAAGGGGTATTTCACAAGATGCAGAAGCGGAGATTTCAGAAGCAAATGCTGTGAGTGAATTAGCTCATAAAAAGCATTTTTATTTTCTTTTATTTTTCTGCCAGTCTTGGGGCTTTAATTCAGGGCCTGAGCACTGTCCTCGGGTTTTCTCAAGTCTAGCCCTCTGCCACTTGAGCCACAGTTCCACATCTAGATTTTCTATCTATGTGATACTGAGCAATCAAACCCAGATCTTCATGGATGCTAGGCAAGCACTCTACCACTATGCCAAACTCTCAACCCTGACATAGTAATTATAAAGTCATCATCATCATCATCATCATATCCAAATATCCTTTCTCCTACAAAGAATGAACACTTAACTGTGTGTAATGCTTTTTTTTAAATTTCACTAATTCTTCTGTGTTTTTCCCTCTTGCATTTTTTACACATGACAGCAAAGCTAATCATCAGGAAAAAATTGATTAGGATACAGAAACCTAATAATATCCTAGTAGATTGACGTCAAAAATATGTGCAAGATGGCCTGTGTGTTTGACCTAGTGGGAGAGTCCTTGGCTACCAACAGTAAGCCTCAGGTTTGATTCCTCATTACCACATACATAGAAAACGCTGCAAGTGGTGCTGTGGCTCGGTGGGACAGCTAAAGCCTAAAGAAAGCCCAAGAACAATGTTCACACTCTGAGGTCAAGTCCCAAGACTAGCAAAAACAAAAATAATTCGACAAGGGGCAAAATGCAGGCAGAGAAGGCACTGTGAAGCAAATGTTTTGTAAAGGATGAGGGCAATATTGACCCTTAAGTTTGGATCTTACCTAAGAAAGGCTCCTTGAGCCTGAGACCAGACTGGTAGTTGGGCCTAGTGGAAGACATTGGGATTGGACAAATAAGGTGTGCTGTATACTACATCCACAGGTATATTGTGAGACTGGAGGAGAGATTCAGCCTCCAGTATGTCTTTGGTGAGGTCTTTTGTGAGCAAGGATCTTTGGTCATTGGGCCCTGAAAGGTGACCCTGCCTCCCTCACAATGGAGCACAATATGGAACCCTGGTAACCAAGCCACTGTAACTAACAACCAGCTCAAGCCAGCTCACTTGGCCTGTGGCTCAGGAGGAAGAAAGATGTTGCTGTGCTGTTGCCAAAGGTCAGGAAACTCGAGTCTCAGGCATGGAAGTTGTGGATGTCTTACACGAAGATGTACATGCTAGATCATTGCCAAGCCACAAATCCAGTATAACAGAACTTTCTCTAAGAAGAAGGCCAGGAAAATCCAGGGCAACCAGATGAGGTAAATTTCTAAGAAGAAATGTATTTGACCCCATCATCCTCCCCACACACTACAACTTTCTTTTTTTTTCATTTTTTATTGTAATTAGTAAAAGGGTTAGATAATATTTGCCAGATAGAAGGTGCATTAATTCACATACATTGATACCCTTTCACATGTCTTGGTACCCATTTCCCTCCAACCCCACACCCCCCACCAGTCTTGGTTTTCCCCCCTTCCCTATCAAATTTCAAATATCCAAATACAAATAAATTCAATATATCAGATAACAAAGTGAGATACTATACCAATATGGGATAACCAAGGGACAGCAAGCGAGATGAGAGACAACATAGTACATTAAGGACAACAATCATTCATTATATGCCTTTTGTGTCAATATCCTGGAGGTCCTTTCAATTAGCTTCACATTATATGGCCTTATATATGGCCTTTTGCTCTATTGCCAATCTCTGCTAGTAGAGCCCAAGGTTTCCACTGATTATGATGAATGAGGGAAACCACTGAGCCTAAGTTCCTTTGAGTCTGGCTTACTTCACTTAATATGATTTGTTCTAAGTCTTTCCATTTCCTAACAAATGGGGCGATGTCATTCTTTCTGACAGCAGCATAGAATTCCATTGTGTACAAATACCACAACTTGTTGATCCACTCATCAACTGAGGGACATCTGGGTTGGTTCCATATCTTTCCTATGGTGAATAGTGCTGCAATGAACATTGTTGTGCTAGTGGGTTTAGTATACCCTTTTTTCTGGATTGTTGGGTAAATGCCAAGTATTGGAATTGCTGGGTCATAGTGGAGTTCTATTTTTTGCCTTTTGAGGCACTGCCGCACTGATTTCCATAGTGGTTGAACGAGTTTGCACTCCAATCAACCGTGTAGTACTGATCCCTCCTGGCCACATCGCCTCCAGCATCTGTTGTCATTCATTTTCCTGATCCTGGCCATTCTAACTGGAGTTAGGTGGAATCTTAGAGTTGTTTTGATTTGCATTTCTTTTATGACCAGAGATGTTGAGCATTTTTTCATGTGTCTATACGCCATTTTTGTTTCTTCTTCAGAGAAGATTCTCTTAAGTCTTTGGCCCATTTTTAATGGGATGGGTGTTACTTTGGAGGTTAGTTTTGGAGTGATTCAATTTTTTGAGTTGTTGATATATTTTAGATAGGAGGCCTTTGTCCGTTGTTTGGTTGGTGAAGATCTTCTCCCACTCTGTAGGCTTCCTGATTAGTTTACTAGCTATACCCGTTGCCATACAAAAGCTCTGCAGTTTAATGCAGTCCCACTTATCCAGCCTTTCTCTGATTTGTTGTGATTCTTGGTCCTTATTAAGAAAGTTTCGACCTGTGCCAAGGAGGCCTAGTGTATCTCCTATTCCTTCCTGTAAACTTTTCAGTGTGTCAGCTTTTACCTCCAGGTCTTTGATCCATTTGGAGTTAATTCTAGTGCAAGGTGACAAAGAAGGATCCAACTTTAGTTTTCTGCAGGTGTTTAACCAGTTCTGCCAGCACAACTTGTTGAAGAGGCTATCTTTCTTCCATTCTATTTTTTTGGCTCCCTGGTCAAAGATTAGGTGGCCATAGGTCTGTGGTTTAATATCTGGGTCCGCAGTTCTACTCCAATGGACTTCAGGCCTGTTCTTGTGCCAGTACCAAGCTGTTTTGAGAATTATAGCTCTGTAAGAGAGTCTTAAGATTGGAATTGAAATTCCTCCAGCTCTGTTCTTTCTGCTAAGAAGTATTTTTGCTCTACGGGGTCTTTTATTATTCCATATGAAATTTTGAATTGCCTCTTCTATTTCTTTAAAGAATGACATTGGGATGTTGATTGGTATTACATTGAATTTGTAGATAGCCCTTGGCAAGATTGTCATTTTCACAATGTTGACTCTTCCAATCCAGGAGCATGGGAGGTTTTTCCATTTCCTTAGTTCTGCTTTTATTTCCTTTTTGTGGTTTTAAAGTTTTCATCTAAACGGTCCTTTACATTCTTAGTTAAGCTAATTGCTAGGTACTTTATTTTCTTTGAGGCTACTGTGAAAGGAATTTCTTTCCTGATTATTGCCTCGTTCCTCTCAGTGTTGGCGTAAAGTAAGGTAGTTGATTTGTGAGGGTTCATTTTATGGCCTGTTACCCTTCCAAATCTTTGAATCAGCTCAAGGAGCTTGGGAGTAGAATCTATAGGATTCTTTAAATACAGAATCATGTCATTGGCAAAGAGGGATAGTTTTATTTCCTCTTTCCCTACTTGGATCCCCTTTATGCTTGCTTCTTGCCTTATTGCGCTGCCTTGGAATTCTAGTACTATGTTAAAAAAGAGTGGAGGGAGTGGGAATCCTGAATGCTACCCCCTAGCTCTTTAATGCAAAGCTTAGGGCTGTGGCATTTTAAGCACAATTCGATGCTCTGTTTTTTGCTGGTTAATTAGAGGTAAAAATCTTATGGAATTTATTGCGTGGCTGATTTTGAACTGGAATCCTCAGTTCTCAGCTTTTCTTGAGTAGCTAGGATTACAGTACATGTATGCTCATACACATTGCTTCTGATCCAAACACTCATTGTTCAATTTAACTAACAAGATGTGAGGAACGATGATTGACTGTAATTTACTAGATGGGATTCTAGTGAGTATATATTTCAACTTCTACTCTGAAGCCAGGGAAATGTTTCTGGTACATGTTTCAACTATCTCCCAAAGAGGAAATAATATGTGAGTACGTTTGGTAGTATTTCCGATAGGAGATGGACTTTGGTGTTTGGAACCTGTTGGGCAGAGTGTATCAGCTGGGCTGTGATAACAGAGATGATGTTACAGACAGTAATATCTTCATCCCAGACAGACTTAATCCAGATCCTTGGATTTCAGGCCTTGAGTAGATAGAATTACAAGTGTGAGCTGCCACCACCACCTGGTTCATTTTGGAAACCTTAATTGCTTCTCATTTGTTCCTTTCCTTTTTTGGAAGATTGATCTAAGCTGGCTGATTGTGCATCACAATGAAGTGATTGGTCTCAGGAATTGCAAATATTTGTTTCATCAGCACGGAATGAATGAAGTTGATCTAAACCCAATAGAATTTTCCTTCTGATAAATAGGGAACTTACTTATATCATTTTTCCTTGCCTTTGCTTTCCCAAAGCAAGCAACATGTTTCTTAAAAACTATACTTCATGAGAATATTATAATTAGAAGCTATCTTCTGCACACTTCAGAATAGTCCTTGCATTTATAAACTTATATTACAATATTAGGTAGAAGAATGGTGACTGTTAGTTTCATAACTACTTCATATGTTTTACTCTTTAAGGCTCATTAAGTCAAGAAGGGATTAAATACATTTATATAATAGTAGAACATAGCTCCTGCTGATTTGATGTGTGTGCAGATGATACACAGATTTATTAGGATTACTCAAAAGTTTTCTTCAAATTTTCAGTAGTAGACTGCTATGCTAACTGGTAGGTGATAGTAATGATGCTGAAATTCTATGAATCAGCTATGAAGCAGAATTTCAGGGGAGAGTATTTGCTAGGGGCTTAATTTCTAAGATGCATATGAAGAATATTGAACTATAACACCAAATGATGGAGGACTCAGCGTCACATTTTGTTGTTTTATGCAAGTCCTGGGACTTGAACCCAGGGCCTGGGAACTGTCCTTAAAAGTTTTTTTTTGCTTCAGGCTAGTGTTCTACCACTTTATCCACAGCTCCACTTCCAGATTTTTGGTAATGAACTGTAAATCAGAATATCATGCAATTTGTTTGGGCTGGATTCAAACCTGATTCTGTGTAGATAGGATTCCAAGTGTGAGCGCACAGAGCCTGGCTAGTATTCATCATTCAAGTCATGGGACTGCAATTCTGCACCTGGGTCTTGTCACTGAGCTTTTCAGCTCAAGACTACTGCCCTATCCCTTGAGCCATAGGGCCACTTCTGGGTTTCTGGTGGTTAATTGGAGATAAGAGTCACATGGACTTCAGTGCTCAGGCTGACTTTGAACTGCTATCCTTGGATCCCAGCCTCTTGAGTAGCTACATTTACAAGTGTGAGCCACCATACCCGGCTAAATTATTTTTTAAGTTAATTTATTTTGTTATGTCAATATATAGTTGGCATACGGTTACATAAGTAATGAACATATTTCTTAAGAAAATTGTTATCCCCTCCCTCATTTTTCTCTGTTTCCTACCCTCAGCCCCCTCTCCACCCAGACTGTTCAGTTCATTTCCGTTTAGTGTCTTCCAAGTATCACTGTTCAATTGGTTCACCCTTTTTCCTTTGTTTTTTTTTGTACTATTTTATTATACCCTCTCCATTCCCCAAATCACATAAACCTATGTACAAGACGCAGGGTACCCGAATTCAACACAGTGACTACAGAGAATAAAACTAAAGGGAAAAAGAAGAAAAGAGGTAAAAAGCAAAGAAAATGAAAGAACATCATACAGTACCTTAGAAGCAACAACACTGAAAAAACAAAACATAAACCTTGGGCTGAAAATGAAGCTTGCCTAGCATGTATGAAACCCTGGATTCCATTCCTCAGCACCACATAAACAAAAAACTGGAAGTGCCACTGTGACTCAGCTGGTAGATTTCTTACGTTCAGCACAGAGTGTCTCCAAGTGACAAAAATCTGTCACATTTAAGTCAGGCTTCAAAACTTTGCTAGGAACCAGTTATGTGATTTGGAATAAAGTCCAGTTTTCAAAAAATCACTAGCCAGGCGCTGGAGGGTCATAATTGTCATTCTACTAGCCAGGGAGAAGGTGATTCAAAGCCTTTGCAAGCAAAAAAAATGAAAACAAAAAAACTGTAAGATTCTACTCTCCACTTATCCACCCAAAAACTAAGTGGAGTTGTGGCTAAAACTGGTACAGCATTAGCCTTGAGGAAAAAGAACTAAGAGACCTTGCCCAGGTCCAAAGTTCAACCTCCCCACCAAGAAACAAAAAAAAAGGAGTCCAGATACCTTAGTTTAAAAAGTATATCTGGATATCTTAGTAGATTTTTCTGATCTTTCCTCATTCATCTGATGGAACCACATAATCTTGATCCTGATCTGACTAAGAGCCTGCATTGTGCTTAATAAATTCATTCCACATATTCCAGTAGAATCTGGACAGCTAACAGCCACTTACCAATGCTTTATTCTACGTTTAGGCCAGTATGTCTTCATACCATCTACACAGTCAGCTATGTCATCTTTCCAGAAGTATCATTGAGTGTAGAACACTCAGAACTAAAATAATTGCATAAAGATGTAGTAAAAACCCTTGATTCATTAAGAAAATTTCTGTACCACTTAGAGCAAGTACATTAGTGGTATTTACCTCTAGCCTCTTTTTTAAAAAATTTATTAACATTGAATTTTACATCATATTTCAAATGTCATGTTTAACCAACAAGTATTCAAGAAGGGAATCGCTATACAATCACTGGCACATAGATTTTAGAATATAGTAAAAATTAAGCTGAGTCTTTGTATGTCATAGATACAGATTAATCTATAATAAAACACATGTCTATAGAGTGTATACTCTATCCTAGATTTTTATGTCTATGTAGTTATGTTTATATCTCCAAAATTATGTCCAGAACTTTGGGTATCAACTATTCAATCATCGCTCTACTACTGTTTGAAACTAATATCCATATATTAAGGATATCATGTACCTTTTCTTCCTTGGTCTTGACTTATCTCACTCAACAGGATTCACTCTAATTTCATCCACTACCCCAAAAATGCCATTATTATTTTTTTCTGTGCAGATCTTCTTTTTATGTATTTATATTTATTGAAATTTATAGAAGGGTTACATTATATTCACCAGATAGAAGGTGCATTACTTCTCAAACTTTGATACCCCATGTAATGATATGGTCCCCATTTCCCTTCCCCTACCCCCATTCATGTTCATTTCCCCCCTTCCCTATCCAATTTCAAATAACCAATTAGGCACATATGAAATATATCAGAAAACAAGGTGAAATATTGTAACAATATGATATAACCAAGGGATAGCAAAAGAGATAAGAGATCACATAGTTCATTAAGGACAAAAATCACTCATTATATGAGTTTTGTTTCTTTATCTTGGAGGTCCTTACATTTAGTGTCATACTATTTGTCACGATGTCTCTAGATTTTGTTCTATTGTAAATCTCTGGTAGCAGAGCCCAAGGTTTCTACTGAATTTGACAAATGAGGGAGACTCTTGGGCCTATGTTCCTTTGAGTTTGGCTTACTTCACTTAATATGATTTTTTCCTTTTCATCCACTTCCCCGAGAATGCCATTATTTTATCTTGTCGGTTGGCTATGTATCATTCCATTGTGTGTGTGTGCGTTTGTGTGTGTGTGTGTGTGTGTGTGTGTGTGTGTGTGTGTGTGTGTGTATGTGTGTGTGTGTGTGCGTGCGTGTATGACATTTTTTGTAGTAGGGCATCTGGTTGTTTCCATCATCCAACCTCATTTTCTGCAGATATTTTTATAGTCTCTTTTTTATTTTCAGGGTAATGTATAGAGGGGTTACGATTACATTTACAGGTAGTGGACTGCATTACTTCTCACACATTTATTCCACTCCACATGTTTTTGTCCCCAGTTCCCTCTCCCCTCCCCTTCCCAATCATCTTGTTTCCCCCCTTCCCTTTCCTATTTGACATAAACAAATAAACATATATACAATATGCCAGGGAAAAATCAGATACAGTAACAATCTGACATTAACCATAGGGCAAAATAAGAGATGAGAAATAACAAAGTAGATTAAGGACAAAAGTCACAGAAGATTAAGAGCAACGATGACACAAGATATAGCTCTTGTTCCCATATCCTAGAGATCCTTTCATTTAGTCTCATCCTATATGACCTTATATACCTAGGTTTTTGAGTTATTGTAATCCTCTGCTAGGAGAGTCCTAGATGTGACCTAATTATTATAAATGAGGGAAACCATTGAGCTTATGTTTCTTTGGGTCTGGCTGCTTCACTTAATATGAATTTTTCCAAGTCTTTCCATTTCCTTACAAATGGGGTGATGTCATTCCTTCTGATGGCAGCATAGCATTCCATTGTGTATAAGTACCACATCTTCTTGATTCAGTCATCTACTGAGTGGCATCTGGGTTGGTTTCATAGCTTTGCTATGGTAAATAGTGCTGCAATGAGCATCATTGTGGTAGTGGCTTTAGTATGTCCTTTTTTCTGGACAATTGGGTAGATGCCAAGTAGTGGATTTGCTGGATCATAGGGGAGCTCTATGTTCAGTCTTTTGAGGAACCACCACACTGCTTTCCCTAGTGGTTGAACGAGTTTACACTCACACCAACAGTGTAGGTGTGATCCCACCTGGTCACTTCCCCACCAGTATCTCTTATTAGATTTTTTGATAATGGCCATTCTGACTGGAGTCAGGTGGAATCTCAAAGTTGTTTTGATTTTCATTTCCCTTATTGCTAGAGATATGGAGCATTTCTTCATGTGTCTAAAGCCCATTTTAATTTTTTCTTCAGAGAATACTCTTTTAAGTCTTTAGCCCACCTTTTAATAGGATGGTTGTTTCTTTGAAGATTTGTTTGGGAGAGATTCATTTTTTTCAGCTATAGATATATTTTAGATAACTACATATATTTTTGTAGAAAAAAGAATGGAAGCCATCATGCTGGCTCACAACTTAATTTCAGCTACTTAGGAGGCTCAGGGCTTAGGATCACAGGTCAAAGCCAACCAGGGCCCTACAGTGTGTGAGATCAAACTCTGTGAACATACAATGACTGTAAGAGGAATCTCACTGCCTGGGAATGTAGCTTAATGGTAGAGTGCTCACCTAGAATGCATGAAGACCTAGGTTCTATTCACCGGTACCGCATATTCAGAAAAAAGCTAGAAGTGGCGCTGTGTTTCAAGAGGCAGAGCACTCACCTTGGGCAAGCGAGTCCAATGAAAATGTCTAGGCCCTGAGTCCAAGCCCTAGGACTGGCAAAAAGAAAAAAAAGAGCAATCTTACTTAAGTAACAAGGAATGTACCCTATATTTATACAGACTGAAAAATTCATTAAGAAATTAGAAAATATGTATAAAGTGCATAATTTCTTTTGTGTGTTGGCACTGGGTCTTCAACTGAGTGCTTCAGCTCTATCCCTGACCTTTTCTGCTCAAGGCTAGCACTGTACCAATGCAGCCCCAAATCAACTATCTTCAATTGAGATATAAGCGATGAATATTTCAGGGTGCTTCATGAAAAACATTTTTATAAATTGAAACTTTTAACACAGTCTTATTTTAGTATGAATGTTAGATGGGAAGAGACAGAAAAAGTGAAATGTTTCCTGATCCCCGTAGAGAAGAGACTCAGCAGAACCACTGTGGTCTGCAGGCTTCTTTGTGAGTTTTGTTTGCTTGTTTGATTTTTGTCAATTGTGGGGCTTGAACTCTGGGCCTGGGCACTGTCCCTGAGCTCTTCAGCTCCAGGCTAGTGCTTTAATCTGTGAGCCACAGTGCCACTTCTGGTTTTTCTGGCAGTTAACTGGGTACTTTGGCTGGCTTTAAACTTTGATTCTCAGATCTTAGCCTCCTGAGTAGCTAAGATTATAGGTGTGAGGTACCATCACCAGGCTGCTGCTCTGTTACTATGTAGGTTCTGGATCAAGAACTTCAAGTTCTTACTTCAATTTTTTCTTCTCTTGCCTGATACTCTGCCATTTCAACGAGGCCCCAGTTCCTGGTCTTTGTTGGTTAATGAGAGATATTATGATTTTCTAATATTCAGAGCAAAGATTATAAAACCCAGCATTTTACTTACTTGAATAAATTAAGAGACAGGACCTAGTGAGATGGAAAACAAAATTTTTTTTCAAGTTGCTATCCTGTTCTAATGCATAAGTCTGGCTATTTTGCTTACACACAAATATGTATTTTACCAACTTCTACTCTATTTTTGCTTAGCTTAAATCCACCACTGCCATTTCATAGATTTTGTTGTTGTTGTTTGCGGTGCTTGAACTCTGTGCCTGGGCTGTTCCTCAGATCTTCAGTTCAATGCCAGTGCTCTACTACTTTTGATTTGGCCAGTCCTGGCCTTGAACTCAGGGACTGAGCACTGTCCTTATATTTTCTCAAGGCTAGGGCTCTACCACTTCAGCCTCAGCACCACTTCCAGCATTTTTCTATGTATGTGATATTGAGGAATTGAACCCAGGTCTTCGTGCATGCTAGGCAAGCACTCTACCACTAGGCCAAACTCCCAGCCCAAAATTATTCATCATTACTATTAGCTATCTTCTTTTTTTTATTATTGATTCGTCATGTTGCTTGGACTTTGGGCCTGGACTGTCCCTGACCTCTTCAGCTCAAGGCTAGCGCTCTTCCTCTACAGCTCCATTTTTGGTTTCTGGTAGTTAATTGGTGATGTAAGTCTCACAAACATATGTGTCCAGGCTGGCTTTGGCCTTTGAACCAAGATCTTCCAATCTCAGCCTCCATAGTAGGTAGAATTACACGCTTCAGCCAGCAGTGCCTGACTGTTTGATGTCTCTGTCTCTGTCTCTCTGTCTGTCTGTCTCTGTCTGTCTGCCTGTCTGTCTCTCTGTCTCTCTGTCTCTGTCTCTGTCTCTCTCTCTCTCTCTCTCTCTCTCTCTCTCTCTCTCTCTCTCTCTCTCTTTTTTGGTTGTAAGACTTTAATTGTGCACCTGGGCAATGTCCCTGGGCTCTTCAGCTCAAGGCTACAACCTTAAACACCTTGAGCCACATTGTCACTTCTGGTTTTCTGGTGCTTAAGTGGAAGTAACAGTTTCATGGACTTTAGTGTCTGGCCTGGCTTTGAACTGTGATCCTCAGAACCCAACCTTCTGAGATCATTTCCAGCTTTTTTTAGTGTAAGTGGTACAGAGTAATTGAACACAGGGCTTTGTGCATACTAGGCAAGCAAACTACCACTAGTGTGCTCTCCAGCCTTAGATAAGGGCTTTCTTTTTCTTTTTCTTTTTTTCACTCATGGGGCTTGAACTCTGGGCCTGGATGTTTACCTTAAGCTCTTCAGCTCAAGGCAAGAGCTCTACCACTTGAGGCACATTGTCATTTTGAATTTTCTGGATTATTTGGAAATAAGATTCTCACAGATTTTTATGCCTGGGCCGTCTTTGAACCTCGATCCTCCAGGGTAGCTAGGATTACCAGAGTGAGCCACCAGACACGGGCATTAAATTATTATTTTTTGCATGTCCTATGGCTTCAACTCATGGCCAGAGCACTATCCTAGGGCTTACTCAAGGATAGCACTTTACTTCAGCCAGCCAACTCCCGGTCCAAATAGGCCACTCTTGAAGCTAGAATTACAGAGATCGGCCATAATACTGGCATGTTGTTATCTAAGTATATAATTTTTCTTCTATTTTTGATGGCTTTTCCTTAGTGTACATATTTCCTACATATTTTTGGAAAACTTCCTTCCCACTGGGGCCATAAGTTAAGCCTAGTGGAAGCGTTCTTGCCGAGCATGAATGAAGACCCAAGTTCAATTCCTCAGCACAACATTGATAAAAAAAGATAAAAGTGGTGCTGTGGCACATGTGATAGAACTTGCGCCTTAAGAATAAACAAAAACAAAAACAAGGATCGTGCTCAGGTCCTGAGTCTAAGCCCAGTACTGGCAAAAAAAAATTCTGCCCAAAGTAGACATTTAAACTTATTGTACTTTTCAAAAAATTGGTTGTTCAAGGTGATATACAAAGAGATTGCTGTTACATATGTAATGAGTACATTTCTTGTAAACACTGTTACCCCCTCCCCCGTTTTCTCTTTCCCTTCCCCCCAAGTCATAAATTTCATTTACAACAAATATATATGTATTTTCATTCCTGAAAAAAATAGTTTAAAATGTGTTCAAATAAATGATGTAGGTTGATATATTTATCAAAATGGATTACTTGAACTCTAAAATAAACATTCTAAGTAATTTTTCTCATAAAATTGTAGTAATGCTATAAAACTAATATAAAAGGAATTTTAGTTATTAATTTCTTATGTTTTACCTTTAACATTATTACACTAAGCATACTGTTTATGGTATTAATACAGACAGCATGAAATATGATTATGTAAAAAAATTAAATGATTAAAAATAGTAAGGTTGGGGGCCAGTAGTTTGGCTTGGTGGCACACACCCTGGACTGGCAAAAAAGAAGTAGCGTTAGATAAAACAGATTTATTTCCAAATGTGTGGAAAATGGTATGATTTCTTGTTTGGCTAGTCCTGGGCTTGACCTGAGGGACCAGGAACTGTCCTTGGCCACATTTGTTCAAGGGTGGCACTCTTAAACCTGAGCAACAGTGCCCCATCTGCTTTTTCTGTGTATGCAGTGTCGAAGAATTGAATCAAGGTCTTCTTGTATACTAGGCGAGCACTCTACAACTAGGCAACATTAAAAGCCAAAGTAGATTTTTGATGCTATTGTGGAGTTTTAATTTTCTTAAATATTTGTACAAAGCACAATGGATATATAATCAGACTTGAACTCACAGAACAGAGTCCCACATAATATTACAGTTACTCTGGCACTTCTCCCGATTGACAAACCACATTTCCAGGCATCTGCTCTGTCCTTAAGCTTTGGTAGCTGACTTGTCTTTCCATGGAGGCCTGGCCTGGATTCCTGGTGATTCCATGCATTTCATAGTTCCCTGTATATCCAGTAAGGTTGTCTTCTATGGGACCAGACCTGTCTGGTTTTTGGCCCACCCAGGACCTATGTGTCTGAGGTCTCACATTATAAGTGGAAAATAAAACACAGTATAATAAGCACTGAAGAACTGCACACCATAATATTAACAATGAGAGTTTAATAGTTAGCAAAGTAAATACAATGAATACTTGACAAGAATCATGAGAGCAAGATAAAGAGACGTCTTTTTAGGAAGGGGACAGGGAAGCTCTAAATCCAGACTGGCCTCCAAGTTGCCTTCAGACAGTAATTCTACTTCCGAGTCCTCAGAAGGGTCTCCTTCCTCATGAGAAACAGAATGTCCTTCCTGAGTTAAGAGGGGGATGGATTCTGGTTTGTCGAATGGAGATTGAGTCTCTTTTAGTGAGATGGATGGGTCTGGTTATTCTGTGAGGACGGATTCATTTTCCTCCAATGAATCCAGTATTGAGAGTACACTTGCTGCTTCCCATGGGGACATTTTCCATGAGCCCACCGTGTGCCCCTTCAGCTTGCACAATAAGTGGAGTGTTACTCTGACTCAGATGGACTGACTCTGGGTGGAGTGTGAAAGGAAACGGAAGGAAATCTGGCTGCTCTTTTTCTTCCTCCATAGTATCTGCAGGTTCAACTGTGTCACACATGGGTTTCAGAGCAAAAGGTATATCAATAGGACTCTAAACCTGTTTGGTAATTTCTACAGAAGGCCCATGCTTTCTGGAGTGCAGTGATGATTCTCAGTCTCCATCAGTCACCAGCTCCATTGGTGGGTTTTTCATCCGGAGTTCAGGATAAGCTCTTACACGATGACCCAAACCTAAGAATGGAAATAGGTACAGAGTGGACTCTGCAAGTTGAAGTGTCACTCAACTTCCATGAGGATCTAATGGAGGAACCTGTAGAACTGGAGTTTGGACTGAACACTGAGGAGGTGTAGGGTCTTTCTAATGAGTGCTTATTCCCGAGTCCTTTCAGAGGACAGACATTACCTGGCTGACACCACCCATAAAGGGCATTTTGCCAAGCTCTGTAGAAGTAAGGGCCAACGAATATCTAGACCACATGGGCTTCCTACTCACAGGTTCTGAGGCACCCACACCAGGACTTCTACTTTTTCTTGGTCTTACTGGTCACATATTCCTCCAGCTGGTCAAAAAGTTTGTGTTTAGAAGAGCAGGTCCAAAGCCGACATGTGGAGCCTCATATAGAGCTTGAGTTGTGTCAGGGTGTGGCAGTTCTTGAACTCGTAGAAATCACTCGGGTAGAAATCCATTCACATCGTATAGATGGAACACATGATGCTGTGGGCACATTCGGTACAAGGAAAGTGAGAGCCTTCTCTCTCCATCCTGAGCCTTTTACCAAAGCCCCTTTCTTGCAGGATTCTAATGCTGTGGCTGTCCTGCAGAGATGTGCACTTATGTGCTGGGAGGGGGTAAGAGACACTCGAGAACAGGATGACTTTTACACCCCACTTCCAGAAGCTTCTGAGAGAGGCCTCTATGCATCTGTCCAAAGTAAACGCACCTTAAATTAACTAAGTAAATGCTCTAAATAAATCAATAAGTGAATGCTCTACATAAAGAACTAAATGCTCATTGCTCTAATCTTAGCCACCCAGCAGGCTGAGCTCTGAAGTTCACAGTGGAAAGCCAGTCTAGTCAGTAAAAGTCTAAAGCACTTGTCTTCAATTAGGCAGCAAAAAGCCAGAACTTGACCTATGACTCAAATGGTACAGTGCTAATTTTTGAACACCAAACGGATGGCATTTAGACCTGGGTTCAGTTTCAAGTGGCAGCACTGGACCACACACCAAAATGTAAATGCTTTCAGGTTCTAACAGGCAAAGCTATCACAATCCCTCCCTGATGGCTCAAAAGTGATTCAACCCCCAGCTTTTCCTCTGACTCCAGTATTTCTCAGGCCTCCGCCATTAGTACTGACACCTCATTTCTTACTGGGAAATGGGATTTCCTAGGATGTCACCTAGGTGAGGGCTGCAGTTGGGAGCCACTTACTCATGCCTGAAATCCAACTTCTCAGTAAGCACACTGTTGAGACTCCAGTAGCTTGTTAGGGAAATGAAATGGCATGGTGTCCCAGTCATAATAAAGTAGTTTGTGCACTTGTATCATGCTTAGCTCCCCTGTGAACACCCCAGTGAACCAAACAGGCTCAGAGAGGAGCCAAGTATTCCAAGGCTTGGCCAGGAGTGGTGAGCAAACATGGGTTTGGAGGGGGAACACTCACTTTTTCAAGAGAATTTCCAGCAACTACTACATTGTCCTCCACTATTTGAAATTGTGCAGGAAGTTTCCCACATAAAAGAGATCACCTTTCTGGTAGGCAGGGATCAGCTTTGTCAGCAGCATCTCCAACAGGCCTTCCTCCAGGATCCATAGGTTACAAGGCTCATTCAGAGTCTGAGCTGACTTACCATCACACTGTATTGGCAAAACAGTGGATATTTCAAACGTAGGAATGGGACCACACTTCACACTGAGGAATTGGTATAGAGTAGATTGGAAATGACACACTCTAATCTCAGTATAGTCACTTGAAAGCACACAAGAAGGTTGTAGTTTGTGGGCAGGATGATGGGTTCAAATAGGTTTCCTCTCAATATACCTCATCTGAGTTTCCCTGGAGTTTCCTGGCTTTCTTCCTAGAGAAATGCCTGATATACTGGAATTTTGTCTTGGCCCTGATCCAGCATCTACTTCTTCAAGTGAGACATCCATATCTCTCATGCCTGAGATCCGAGCCTCCTGACCTTTGGCAACAGCACAGCAACATCTTTCTTCCTCCTGAGCCACAGGCCAAGGGAGCTGACTTGAGCTGGTTGTCACATACAGTGGCTTGGTTACCAGGGTTCCATATTCTGTTCCATTGTGAGGGAGGTAGGTTCACCTTTCAAGGCCCAATGACCAAAGCTCCTTGCTCACAGAAGACCTCCCCAAAGACATACTGGAGGCTGAATCTCCCTTCCCACCTCACATATGGATGTAGTAAACAGCACACCTTTTTGTTCAAATCCCAAGTCATTAACTAGGCGTAAGTGCTAGCCTGGTCTCAGGCTCAAGGAGCCTTTCTTAGGTAAGATCCAAACTTAACTGTCACTATTCCCCTTACCCTTCACAAGACATTTTGCTTCACAGTGCCTTCTCAGCTTGCATTTTGCCTCTTGCACATTTTTTTTGCTAGTCCTGGGACTTGACCTCAGAGCCTGACCATTGTTCTTAGGCTTTCTTTAGGCTATAGCTGTCCCACCAAGCCACAGCACCACTTCCAGAGTTTTCTATGTATATGGTACTGCAGAATCAAACCGGACTCTTTTTGTGTGGTAGCCAAGCACTCTACAAATAGATGAAACACCCAGGCCATCTTGCACATATTTTTCACTTCAATCTACTAGGACGTTGTTAGGTTTCTGTATCCTAATCTATTTTTCTTCCTGATGAATATCTGTGCTGTCATCTGTAAAAATGCAAGTGGGAAAATCACAGAAGCATTGGTGACATAAAAAAAGTTTTACAGACATAGATAAGTGTTCATTCTTTGTAGGAGAAAGGATATTTTGATATGAAGATGATGACTATTTATAAATACTTAATCGGGGTTTAGACTTTGGCCCAGTGGTAGAGTGCTTGCCTAGCATCCATGAAGATCTAGGTTTGAGTCCTTAATATGACACAGATATAAAAATCCATATGGCAATGTGGCTCAAGTGACAGAGGGCTAGACTTGGGAAAAGCCAAGAGCAGTGCTCAGGCCCTGAGTTCAAGCCCCAGGAATGGCAGAAAAAACAAAAGAAAAGAAATGTGCTTTTTACAAGTTCTTCACTCACAGCATTTGCCTCTGAATTCTTCGCTTCTGCATCTTGTGACTTATCCCTTTCCCTCAATGTAGAGAAGAAAAACAGATTTTTTGCTTGCTACCCTGTTGGCCAATCTTTGGATATTAATTCAAAATACAATATTGCCTGAAATATTGTGCGTGTGCATGTGTGTGTATCTGCCAATGTGTGCATGCACACATGTGTACAGGGTTTAGCGCTTACTCATAGGGCCTGTGTGATAACCCTCAGCATCTTTTCCTCAAAGGTATTAGTCTTTCACTTCTAGCTTATTATAGCTAATTGGGGTTGAGAGATTCACTCAATTTCTTGCCCTGTGCATTGGAACCCAGTGCTGGGTTCTCATATTGTTAATTGTAGCTATAGAGAAGCCTGAGGTCTGGGGATCCTCGTTAGAATCCAGCCCCTGAAAGAAAGTCACTGATAGAAATCTTTATCTTCAGTTAAGCACGAATAAATAAGGCAAAAGTGGAACTGTGGCTCAGTTCCTCTTGTAGCAGCCATGAGAAAATTAGTAATTGGCAGCACCTGGTCCCTGAGAGAAATCCTTAGCACTGGTTCAAAAAAAGAAAGAAAATAATGAAAAAAATTAAAACTTGCTGAGGAATCCATAAGGATAAACGTGCCTGTGAATAATCTTGTCATTTCAGATTCCCTCAAGAGCTTATGTCTCTCTATATTTTTTTCAAGTTTTTTTAAAGATATTTACATATTTTCTATCTTTCTTAAACAGAGATAGCCATCCACAAAACACAAACACAAACTCTCACACAGTATACCACCCACCCATAAGTGTCTGGCTATGTATATATGTATAGTCATATGTATTGATCTGTCTCTCTATACTAATATATTAATGCATAAACATATGTACTTAGACAAACAGGAAACATACATAGATAGGTCTCAGGCATTTCCAGATTTTGTGCAAGTCTTCTGAGTACAACTTACCATTGTATTGTTTGTCAAGATAGAGTCCCTCTAACTTTTGGCCAGCTTCTTGTCCTTTGATACTTTTTTCTGCCAGTCCTGGGTTTTGAACGCTAGGCCTGGATGCTGTCACTGAGCTTGAGCTTCTTGCATTCAGTAGTTTATTGCAGATAAGAGTCTCATGGAGTTTCTGTCCTGGGCTGGCTTTGAATTGTGATCCTCAGATCTCAAACTCCTGAGTAGCTAGGATGACAGTCTTGAGCTACCAGCACGTGGTTCCTTTGCTTCTTTTACCCTTTTTTTGGCCCCACCACAGCCATGGTATATACCTTCCTATGTTCTCTCCACCTGCCCCCAGACAGGGGTCTGACAGATGCTTTCCACCCACTTATTCATGTTCTCCTCTGTATTGGCTGACAGCTAAGACATGCACTCACTTGTCTGGATGCCAAACACAAAGCCATGTGATTGTTTCTCAGTCTGGAACATCCTATCAGATTTATAGCACCACAGAGGGTCAGGTTGATGCTCCTCCAGGGCTTCTTAAATTGTTCTCATATTAATCCACAACACGTTTGTCATCACTTGTCCAGCTAATTCATGGACTAAAGCAGCATTCCCTACAAACTTAGATCCCAATACCATGAGGACACTCAAGGGTGCATAAGGAGTGTGACCTGCAGGTGGATGTGAGCCTGTCTAAGTTGGAGGGGATTTCTCCACCACAGGAAATGGAATACAAATTTAGAATCTGCTTTCATGAGGTGACAATCTCTGGCAGATGTTCTTATCAAATGTGGCACTGCCTACTTCCAGCATAAAACATGGGTTGATGACCCAGCATAACAGTGAATGTATTCACCCCTGCCCAACACATAGGCTGCGACCCTGAACTTTCAGGTAGCATTTGGCTTTGAAGGTCATGAGATCTTAGTCTACAAATGATGAGCCCCCTCCCGTGAGGCAGAGCAAACGGAGCCAAAGTGCAACCCAGTTAAGCACCAGATCAAGCTTCCCTTCTTCAGTAGGGTATGGTTTGAAAACTGTGCATAGCTTCTGTTTGAAGCCAGTCCAGAAAGGAAAGTCCATGAAACTCTCATTTCCAGTTAACTGCCAAGAAAAAGCCAAAGATAGAGATGAAGCTCAAGAGAGCTAGAGAGCCATCTGAAAAGAATGGTTATACCTGCAACATCCTCATTACCTGATCTTGAAAACATCTCTGCGTGCATCCCAGCATGCAGCCAGCATCTGGCATTGACAGTGACCCCTGCGCCCATTGGCAATCTTCACTGTCTCTGACATCTGTAATGTGAACCTCATTCTGTTGGGTTTGTGAAGCGGTGTCAACCCTGCAGAAGGACCCAACTGTGCCCTAACTCCCACTGTCCCCTGGGGCCCCTAGCATTCCCCCATCTGCACCCCTCCTGTGGCTTCTGATCCTAGGGAGCCCTCCTGCCCTGTCCAACACTCACATGAAGTGCATATTTCTTCTCCTGGGGCAACTTCTCCACAGAGAGTACATGACATGCCCACTCTCCAGGCACGGGGAGATCCTGCCCAAGTAGCAAATCAGTGATAATGACATAAAGTGATGAATAGAATTTTAGATCCTGATGGTAGACAGTCTGCAAAATCCAAGGGAGAATGGAATTGGAGGGGACCAGGGATCAGGATGTGGGTATGGAGCTTCCCTGCCAAGGGGGTAGGGGAAGTCACAGGCTGGGGGATGCACAGGATGATCCATGGGCCCTGTGCAGCTACTGGGTCACCCCCTTCTTCATCTCAGCCTTTGGCTTTGAGCTCTGTGATCGTCAAGATGTGCACAGTCTGTACTCTGGCTGGCAGAAGAAAGGACCCTGGGAAGACAATTGTAGACCCTTTGTGAGTGTAGGAAGGGTTAGGCTGGACACCCAGTCCAAGAGGAGCTAAAACTGGAGTCGAGGGGTGTGCAAGGAGTGGGTGTGAGGGTTGTGGGCAGTCACAGTCACGGCAGAGGTGGCTCTGTCTGTGGGGTGAGTGCCTCCCTGCAGGCACAGCACTGGACATATCAGAGATCCACATGAAAAGGAAAAGCTGGAAATGGCACTATGGTTCAAATGGTAGAGCATCAACCTTGAGCAAAAGAGCTCAGGGACAGTACCCAGGACCTGAGTTCAAGCCTCATGACTGTAAAAGAAAAAGAACCAGGACTATGAGAGGGAACCTGGTACTCTCTTGGTCTAATCAGACACAAGAAGAGGCCGGGATAGGCTGTGGAAAAACACAGAGAACATCTTCCCCCAGCTCATCCTGTCCTGCATGCAGGGACAGCCATGTAACTAGGGCTACGGTGAGATCATCTTCACCCCTGTGCTGCCATCTGAATTGTAGGCCTCTGTCCTGCATGGGGTGTCCTGATAGCTGAGCAGGTGCCCTAACCCTAGATGGAGAGCAGCCACTGACTGTGGTATCTAAGGAGAGATCTGTTCCATAGCTATCAGGCCACCCAGCATGGGAGCCATAACCACCCCTCACCCAGGTAGAGGCCAATGGTTCTCCAGGTGCTACTAACATTGCCCCACCCCTAGCTCTGGGTACACGTGACATTCCCTCCACAAGGAGCAGGACTAAGTGAAGGATCAGGAAGCTGCCTATGGGCTTCAGATGATGGCCAGGCTGGCACTACAGATGGCCTCAATCTGTCAGCACCTTCCCCTGCCTCCATCCTTCCTCCATCATGCCTCTCTACCTCCCACCCATTAACCTTGGAAACCAATGAACTGGGCTCTCATCATTCCTCTCATCTCTTCACCCACCTTGCCATGCGTCCATCCCTCTGTCACTTCCACCCCACACACATCCCACCACCAGCCACCCTCTAGCTAATGAGGATCCCAGAGGAAGCTCTTGGTGAAGGGCTTGTGACCACAAAACAGTTACTATCACCCGCTCCAGCCTGATCCACCACAGAATAAGAACAGCCAAGCAGGCACACACTGCAGCAGAGTTGCTCTGCTGCCACTCTGATTTCTTCATGGCCAGGACCTGGCACTCCTCAGCCTCTCAGCTCAGTAACCAGAACATTGTGCTTTCACAGAGCCATGGCTTCCAGTCTCCATGGACACAATGACATCAAGGTGATGCCAACTTCCCCATCTCTATATACTTCTAACTATGGGATGGGAGCTGAGGTTCTCTTCTGTCACTCCATCCGCTAAGAGGCTCATGCAGATTTCTATCCTTTGCTCATCATGGTGACTCTTTGGTTAACAAGTCACTGCTGGGCTTCCAGTTCACCACATATAGAACCCATACTCCAACACTTTTCTTAGAAGGACTGATGACTTTTAAATATTCTCTAGTTTTAAATTTCTACTTCCTTCTCTTTTTCTTTTATATATTTCCCTTCCTCACATACTTCTCTTTTTTTACCTTCCTTCTTTCATTCCTGGCCTTGAACTCAAAACCTGGACCTTTTTCTTAGCTGTTCTTTGCTCAAGGTAGCACTCTAGCTCTTGAGCCACAGCTCTACTTCAATCTTTGTTCTTGCTCTAAACTGGGAGTATGAGTCTCATGCATTTTTCCCTTTGCTGGGTTGGTTTTAAACCACAATACTAAGATCAGGATCCTGAATATGCCTCGGATTACAGGTATTATCTAATCAAAACAAATTCCTGATTTCTTTTTTAGACATAATTAGTTCTTTCAGGTGAGCCACCTGCCACTCATGCAAGAGAATTGCAAGATCCCAGCATTCATCTTGTCTCCAGTCTTATTCCATCCATCTCACAATGGTCATCTAAAGCACCCTGCTGCATGCCTGAAGTCGCAAGGAACGTTCTCAACGCCATGAGAAGCCCCCTTAAGCTCTGCCTCAGACATGCCCAGCCCCCATCCCACTTCCACATGAGCATTTGTTTAGGAGAAATTTCCTGAGTACATCATCATCTTTTCCTCACCATTCAAATTTCATCTTTGGAGTCATTTCTCCCAGACAAAGAGGAACATGATCCATGGTTTGATAGCAGCTCCAGTTTCATAGTCCCAGCCACCAACACCCCCCCATTACCCAGCCAGACACCTGAATTCAAGGACAATGTTTTCACTACCCCTGACTCTTATCAAATGTTTTAACTTATACAGTGCATTAAAATAATTTTACTAAATGGAATAAACACATGGCATCAAGCTTCAGAATCTTTGCACCTGAACTTTTAGTGAATAACAGACACACCAGCATTTCTGTAGCCAACAGAAATCTTAGCTTTGAGATTTCAGCATTCCTGGTATCCAAGTTTGGATGTGCTAACACTGCCCTTAATGAGGCACTTCAATCGCACAATCCCACAACAATCAATGTCATTTGACATTCACTGGTAGGTGGTGCTAGGAAAAAGACTGATGTGCCAACTCCATGCTGGCTTGACCTATGCCATCATCAAACCTGGAGCAAGTGGGGCTCCTCTCTCCATGACACCTTTTGTCTACTACCCCAGGAGGACCTTTACCTTGAGTCAAAATTATGAAGACTATCTCTACCAGCAAAGATTACAGTGAGATGTGCCTACATGGATAAAGCTAAAATCTCACTAAAGTGAGGTTGTTGGCAGTGCTGGAGCCTGAACTCAGGGCCTGGGCACTAAGCATTTGTACTCAAGACCAGCCCTTTACCACTTGAGCCCAAATTCCATTCCCAGCTGTTTTTATTTTTGGTAGTAAGAATCTATCAGACTTTCCTGTTCTGGGTGACTTGGAACTTCCATACTCAGATCTCAGCCTCCTGACCAGCCTGGATTAAAAGTGTGGATCAGCCATGTGCCACACCTGAGGACTTCTGCCAGCATATTTTTTCCCAAAAATTGGAAGAGGAAGATGAGGGAGGGTTGGGCTCATCCTTCCCTGCATATGAAGGAGAGCATCCGCGAGTGAACTTCATTCCCTGTTGTAGGCTGCTGGAGGAAAAGGAAGCAAATAGGCACAGGCTGGCAGCAGATGCCACATAACAACTTGTGATCAAGACTCCCAGAGCAGACCTCAGAATCGATGACAGAGTTGGATCTACCCAGTAACAGAGGCAGTGGTGACACCTGAAACTGCGCGTTTGAGCCTTTGCTGCTAGTAAACAGGGCCACCTATGTCTCAATGAGAAAGGTGAGATTTTGGTGGAGAAGGTGAGATTAAACATTATGTATCATGCCAGAAGACAGACTATAAGGGGTCTTTTATTATTCCAAGTGAAATTTTGGATTTCCTCTTCTATTTCTTTAAAGAATGACATTGGGATATTGATGAATATTGCACTGAATTTGTAGATAGTCCTTATCAAGGTTGCCATTTTTACAATATTACTTCTTCCAAACCAGGAGCATAGGTTTTTGCATTTCCTCAGTTCTGCGTTAATTTCCTTCTCCAGAGTTTATAGTTCCATCAAAAAGGTGCTTTACATTCTAAGTTAATTCCTAGGTATTTTATTTTCTTTGATAGCAAAATGAGTTGCTATCCTGATTCTTGCCTCATTCCTCTCATTTGTTGGCATATAGGAAGGCAGTTGACATTGAGGGTTAATTTTATACCCTGCTACCTTACCAAAGTTTTATATCAGCTCAAGCAGCTTCGGAGTAGAGTCTATAGGGTTCATTAAATACAGAATCATGTCATCTGTAAGGAGAGAAAGTTTCAGTTCCTCTTTCCCTTTTCCTCCTCACTCCAGTTAGAATGGACAAGACCCAGAAATCTAATAACGTATGCTGGAGGGGATGTGGCCAGGAGGGATCACTACTACACTGCTGGTGGGATTGCAAACTCGTTCAACCACTATGGAAAGCACTATGGCAGTATCCCAAAAAGACTAAACATAGAGCTCCCCAGTGATCCAGCAATTTCACTACTTGCCAATCGTCCAGATAGGACACACTAAATTCACTAGAACAATAACATTTATCACAGCACTATTTACTATAACAAAGGTATGGAACCAACCCAGATGCCCGTCAGTTGATGAGTAGATCAAATATGGTATTTTTACACAATGGAATTCTGTGCTTCTGTCAGAAAGAATGACATAGACGAATTTGTAAGGAAATAGAAAGACTGTAAAGTTTAGAAATTAGTTTCTGTTTCCTTCTCTCTCTCCTTCTCTATCTCTGTAAAATTTAGAAGTTCCTGTTTCTCTCTCTTTTCTCTCTTTCTCTCTCTCTCTCTCTCTCTCTCTCTCTCTCTCTCTCTCTCTCTCTCTCTCTCTCTCTCTCTCTCTCTCTCTCTCTCTTTCTCCAATCCTTAGGCTTGAACTCAGGGCCTGAGCTACTTTTGCTCAAGGTTAGCACTCTACCATTTGAACAACAGTGCCGCTTCTGGCTTGCTCTTTTCACGTAGTATTGAGGAATCTAACCCAGGCCTTCATCCTTGATAGGTTAGCACTCTACCACTAAGCCACACAGTCAGCTTTTAGAGGTTTCTGACAAAGGTTTTCCTACATGCTATTATTTCTTCTGTGAGTGCTCTTAATGCTTGCTGAAGGTTGACTTTGTTTAGAAGACTTACCCTAATGCTCCCATATACAGAGATTCTATATATAGCTAAATGTTTTTCATTACTCAGAATTTCTCTATTGTGTATGTTCTGAAATGTACTGAAGACTGACTTCTGATTAAAAGTCATTGCACATTTGTTCTATTCATTAGTTTTCTTTTCTTCTATGGGAATCAGGTTTGTGATGAACACAGAAGTATGCCTTCCAGGTCAAACTCTTTCCACATTTGTAATATTCATAAGGTTTTTCTCTCCTATGTGCATTTTATACTTAGTCATGCGTTCATGATGGATTTTTCATATTCTTATATTCATACGATTTTTATCCTGTGTCTGTGTGGTATCATGCAAACTCAACTATGAGTTCTTCAAAAAAATTTCCCTTTCATTTTATTCATAGGATTCTATCCTGTGGGTGTTTAGTGATAAATCTTGACTTGTGCCTTCTGGGGAAAAGACTGAACATTTGCTACATTCATTAAGGGTTTTATCTTGTGTTGGTTCTGTGACACAAGCTGAGTTTTCTTCCACAGACTAAAAAGTCTTTCCTATTTATTACATTGCTAAGGCTTCTCATATGTGTGAACTCACTTACGCTTCCTGAAGGGTGAATACTGCACGAAAGACTTTCAACTTTGGTTATATTCCTAGGGTTTCTAATATGTGTGAATTCTGTTATGCCTCCTGTAATGTGACTTCCATCTGAAGGTCTTACCACATTTGATGCACTCGTACAGTTTCTCTCCTGTGTGTGTTCTCTGATGCAATTTGAGGGAAGACTTCCATTTGAAAGACATTCCACATCGGTTACATTCATAACGTTTTTTCTCCTGTTTGAATTGTCTTATGCATGTTGAGGTTTGGCTTCTGTGTGAAGGACTTTCCACATATGTTACACTCATAAGGTGTTTCTCCTGAGTATATTCTCTGATGAACATGGAGTTTTACCTTCCATTTGAAAGACTTTCCGCATTCACTACATGCATAAGTTTTCTCTCCTGTGTGTGTTCTATTATGCCCATCAAGATATGACTTCCACTTGAAGGTCTTTCCACATTTGTTGCACACATAAGGTTTCTCTCCTGTGTGTGTTCTTTGATGCAATTTGAGGGAAGATTTCTGTCTGAAAGACTTTACACATTGGTTACATTCATAAGGTTTCACTCCTGTGTGTATTCTCTGATGAACACGAAGTTTTCCCTTCCCTTGGAAAGACTTTCCACATTCATTACACTTATAAGATTTCTCTCTCCTGTGTGTGTTATTTGATGAACTCGAAGGTGTATCTTCTGGGTGAAAGACTTTTCACATTTGTTACATTCATAAGGTTTCTCTTCTGTGTGTCTTCTCTGGTGCAAAGTGAGGTATGATTTCAGTCTAAAAGTCTTCCCACATTTATCCCATTCATAAGATTTCTCTTCTGTGTGAGATCTCTGATGTGTGCTGAGAGCTGAATTCTGGGCAGACATTTTATTACGTTCCTCATATTCATAAGGTTTGTCTTCTCTTGGAGATCGAGGTTGGAGCGTCAGGTCTGACTTCTCAGAAATTAATTTTCACACTTGATGTACGCATCACATATCTCAGGATATTTGCTCTGAGGTATTGTAAGGCATATTTCATTACTGAATGATTTCTCACATTCACTACATGTATGAGGATTCTCTCCTGTGTACATTTTCAGATATGTAGTGATGGTCGGGGTTAAGTGCAATATTTTTCATCACACAGTACATTTAGCAGTTTTATTCCCTCCCTGAAGAATTTCTTGGGCAGGGAGAACAGAATTATGATACTGCAGATCGTTTGGACTGTCACAATCATGAATAAAATGCTCTGAATATCCGATGGATTTTTTAAGAACAGGAGACATACGAGATCTATATGCAGCATGCATCTCATCAGGCTTAGGAGACAGAAGCATGTTCTGACACTTAATGAACTCCTCAGTCCTCACCCCTAAGTTTTTACCGTTATTACTAATCAGCTCTGGATTATGTGTAGAGCTCAAATTTAAAGTTGTTGCTAATCTCACGTTTTCCTCCACTTCGATACTACTTGCAACTGCTACTTCACAAAGACATTCATGTGGACTTTCCTGGCAGGTCTTGAACACATTTTCCATTTCCTGGACATCTAAAATGAGTCATAGAAAAAAAGACACAAACATACATGAGATACAAATATTCCTTACTGTAAAGGTAATGACTTTACTTTCCCATCCTAAGTGTTAGATATTTTAAAATATAAAAGTGGAAATTGATTTGTGAGAAATATATGCTTTTCTCCCTAACATATTAAGAAAATGATATTTTACAATGACCAATAATGTTTTTCTGTGTTTTAGTTCTCTTTTTATATCACAGGAAATATTTATTGGAATTACCCATCTATGTATTGCTACAGTTTTAAGCTGAGTACTACCTATAATATACCTGCAGCTGTTTTTTTTTTCAAATACTGTTTTGTTTATACATTGAGGAATAGCTGCCTTTCTTTTATTTTTGAGAAATAATCTAAATACTGTGCTGTTTTGCATCTTTTTAAAACTTTCTTCTCTTTTCTTTTCTTTTTTTTTTGTAGTTCATAGGCCTCGGTCCTGTCCCTGAACACTTCAGCAGAAGACTATAACCCCTATCCTTGAGCTACAGCCCCACATACTCTTTTCTAGAGTTAACTACAGATAAGAGTCTCAGGTCCTCAGTAGCAGATAGGATTACCATACCCTGTTTCAATGCTGTTTGCTTATTAACCATTAAGTGAGGAACACGAATTTTTTCTAGATTCAGCGGCCACAAGTTTGGTTTATATGTCTGTTTGCCTTTGATCCAAGCAAGAACGATTCTTGAGAGTAAGGTCTTACACCTATATCCCTTCAGTTACAACTTCTCACTAAAGTCTCAATTTAGGTATTTGTGGGAATTTTGAAATTTGTTTCTTTCCATTTGAAGTCTTATAAAAATTCCTTTTCTAACACTCCTGTCCCTCAGAACCATGGAAGACCAGAAAATCCCCAGCTCATTGTCTAGTTAATTTTCTTATGTTGATTGAAACGTTGTTGTTTTTTTTTCCTTCCATTCCTGGGTTTGAACTTAGGACCTAACCACTGTCCTTGGGTTTTCTCAAGACTAGTACCCTACCAATGAAGTCATTACTTATGGCTTTTTCTATGTATGTGGTAATAAGGAATCAAACCTGTGTCTTTGTGCATGCTAGGCAAGCACTCTACCACTAGGCTCAATTTCTGGTGGAAAGGTCTGGTTCTGAATACCAGTCTCTTCCTACCAGCATAAAGATATTATCCTTATCAGAGAATAATGCCCTGACTTATTCCTTGTTTGCTCAATCATATATAGTCTTAGTTTTAAAGAAATGAAAGAATGATATTTCTTTCTTTCTTTCTTTCTTTCTTTCTTTCTTTCTTTCTTTCTTTCTTTCTTTCTTTCTTTCTTCCTTTCCTTCCTTCCCTCTTTCTTCCCTCTTTCTTTCTTTCTTTCTTTCTTTCTTTCTTTCTTTCTTTCTTTCTTTCTTTCTTTCTTTCTTTCTTTCTTTCTTTCTTCTTTTGCGGTCATGGGACTTGAATTCTAGACCTGGCTGTTCTTACTGAGCTCTTCAGCTCAAGGCTACTGCCCTATGTCTTTAGACTCAACCCCACTTCTCATTTTCTATTGGTTCATTGGAGAGAAGAGTCTAAGTTGTTTTTGGGATAGGTCAGTCTTTGAACCTTGATCCTCAGATCTCAGCCTCCTAAGTAGCTAGGATTACAGGCATGAGCCACGGGCTCATGGCTTTCTCATTTTATTTTGTTTCACAGTGATTTCTACAGAGAAATCTAACTTTAACTCTACTGCCTCATAGAATTCATCATATCACCCTATGATTCTTGGTGCCGGGGGTTTGGGCTAGCATGCACAAAGACCTGGTTCAGTTCCTTGGTACTACATACAAAGAAAAAGCCAGAAGTGGTGCTATGACTCAAGAAGTAGAGAGCTAGCCTTGAGAAAACCCAAGGACCATGCTCAGGCCCTGAGACCAAGCATAGGATTGGGAAAAGAAAATGATTCTTGATTCATTCACAAAGAATTCCATAGGTTCCACACAGGATTTAGGGTAACTAAGAATATTATTGCTCAGTACATCACAACATGAACTTATCAATGGGGCTCAGGCTCCAACATCAATATGAAGATGCATTCACTCACCTGTGATATTCTTGTCAGAGGAATTTCCTATCCAGAGTTCTGCACAGTGCTCTAGATTGTCAATTAATACAGGTTTGGGAACACAGGGCCCTGTAAATTAGAAACAGTAGAGAATTATTGCTTATGCTGTGTCATCATTGCTTTAAGTTCGCAGACATCCTACTCACAAGTTATCTATTAAACCTTTTCTCTCATTTCTCACTGGCTCCATGGTTGACTTTTCCCCAGCTCTGGATTCATTTTGTATGGCATAAACTTAGCTGTCTTGCTCAAGGCTAGTAAAATACCAGTTTGAGTCCCAGCTCCACTTACATGCATAGGTCTTCATGCATGCTAGGCAAGCACTCAACCACAAAGTCAAACTCTTGACACTCCACTAACATTTTTGAGGGGTTACTTGGAGTTATAGAGTTTCATGGCAATTTTTATGCCATTGCTGGCTTCAAATTAGAATTCTTAGATTTCTTCCTCCTGAATATTTTAAGATTACAGGCATGAAACATTGCACCTAGTGCCATGTTTCCATTATAAACTCACTGTTTAGTGATTTGTAGATCCTATTTCCAATAATGATATATATTCTATTCTGGATGGTTTATCCACTTACAATTACTGTGTAAGTTTGGAATGTCGTCTCCATTAGAGGAAACATAATTTAGAACTGTTGTCAAAGTATCCTGAAGGTATCCTGAAGAATGAGTACAAAATTACCTTAGGTTTTCTTTAGAAAGTAATGATACTTCTCAGGGCCTGGAATCTTTCATTTAAATAGTATTGAAAGTTTGATAAACATTCACGTATCTGCAAAATAACAAGGCACTTGGCCTTGCAAGTGAATTTGACTTTTGCTCACCTAAGGACACCAGGTTGCTGTAGGTCTCCAGCATTACATCTCTGTACAGGGTCCTCTGAGCATTGTCCAGATGCTGCCACTCCTCCCAGCTGAAATCCACAGCTACATCATCAAATGACACCAGCTTCTGGAATGGCACATTTTCATCAAGTAATTAGCACTGAGTTATAAACATACCATGTCTGGAATTTTATTCTTTTTTTGTTGGAATTGTATTCCTTTACTTAAATCTTTAGACTTACATGAAATATTGACCTGAAAAGCTTAGGGATGGTGCCTAGGCCCAGACTTCAAGTCCCAAGACCCACAAAAAAATAACAAGGCAAGCCAGGTGTTGGTGGCTCACGCCTGTCATCCTAGCTACTCAGGAGACTGAGATCTGAGGACCATGGTTTCAAAGCCAGTCTGGCACAAAATTCCATGAGACTCCTTTCCAATTACCCACCATAAAATGTTTAATGGCTTGTGGCATATCATGGTAGAGCAATTGTGGTATCGACCGAAATAAGTCGGGGGAGTAGATTTAGGTTATAAATGGAATTATTCCATTGTAAAGGAACTACATTAGATGATGACATATGCTGATACTGGGAGAATATTGCAAAATCTTAGGGTATCAAATAATAATACTGTGAAGTACACCCAGAATGTTAATGTTCTATGTCTGGCATAATAATCACTTGGGGAAGAAACTTTTTTTTCTTTTTTTTTTGGCTGGGGGATTTGTAAGGCTTGAACTCTGGGCCTGGGCACTGTTCCTGAGCTCTTCAACTCAAGGCTATCACCCTACCTATGAAGCCACAGTGCCATTTCCCATATTCTAGTGGTTAACTGTCGATGAGAGTCTCATAGACTTTCTAATGCCCAGGCTGGCTTTGAACCAAATCTTTAGATATCAGCCTGATATCTGAGTAGCTAGGATTACAGGTATAAGGCACTGCACCTGGCAAGAAATTGATTTCTTGCTGTTTTATACTACAAATTTACTGTATGTTTTACTTTTTCAAAAAGACTGAGGATGACCTTTGTTCTGTATATAATGGGAAGAGGGGTAGGGAGCTGTGAGCAGAACAACTGAGGGGCAATACTCAGGGTAGGACAATAGCCTTAAACTAAAGAGCTCACGGCCCAAGGTCCAAGCCCCATGACTTTCCCCACTACCCCACAAAAAAAAGGGAAAAAAATTGGAGATTGGAGAGGATTTTCTAAAAAGAATATATAGAAATAGTAGTTCAAAATGTAGAAAGAAGTTCAATATTAACAGTCATGAGAAAAATTAAAATTACAATGAAATCATTACTTTAAGTATATTAATATAAATATAGTTTTAAACAAAAAGATCCACATACACACAAACAAACACACACACACACACACACACACACACGCATACAAAAAAACAACTTTCAAAGTCTAACTATTACTGGGAAGGTAGTGAGAAGAAGTAGAACTTTGGAATAGTTCTGCAAGGAATATAAAACAATCAAAAATTGCGTGGAGAGTGCTAAAAAAACTACTAAATATAGAATTACATAGAAATATGTTCCAACACTTATATTTCTAGATTTGTACCTAATGGAAGAGAAAGCAGAGACTAGAACAAATATGTGGAGAATCCATTCACAACTATTAATAATAATCCAAAGATAGAAATATGCAAAACAATGCATTGAAAAGGAAGAACATTTTACTATATTTTACAGATGAATCTTGATTACAGTAAACTAAAAATACAGCAGTCATAAAGGAAGAGCTAGGGTATGTTTTCCCTTCCAGAGCTTCCAAGGATCAACAAACCCTTAGAGCCAAAAAGCACGATGGTTCCAGAGAATGGAGTAGAGAGGAACAGGAGCTGAATGTTTAATGATTATACATGGAAGATGAAAATTGCTCTAGATGGGTAGAATGAAGAGAGAACTGTACCCTAAACAATGGTTATGTAGCCACACAGGATGGGACACACCTATACTCCCTGATCTTGGGAAACTCAAGAAGGATTTCTAGCCATCCTGGATGCATGGAAAGATCTATCATAAAAACTAATGTGGAGGGGCTGGGAGTTTGGCATAGTTGTAGAGTGCTTGTATGAAGACGAAGGTTCAATTCCGCAGTACCACATACACAGAAAAAACCAGAAGTAGTGCTGTGGCTCAAGTAGAAGATCACTAGGCTTGAGGAAAGCTGAAGGACAGTGCTTAAACCGAGTTTAAAAAAAACCCAGAAAGCTGAGCATGATGGGGTGGTGGCTCACTTCTATAATCCTAGATACTCAGGAGGCTGAGATCTGAGGATCAAGGTTTAAAGCCATCCTGGCACAAAAAGACCTGAGACACTTATCTCCAATTTACCTTTAGAAAATGGGAAGTGGGGCTTGGCTCCAGGGTAAGGTGGTAGCCTGGAGCTGAAGAGCTGAGGGATAGTGCCCAGGCTGAGTTTAAGATCTATGACCCACCAAAAAAAACCCAAAAAACAAAAAATAAGATGGAAAAAATTGGATTCTGTGAATTTTATCAGGCATATAAATGTCTTTTTTTACGGTTGAAATAACAAATTGTTTGGAAAAAAGTTTTTACCTAGAAATGTACACTACAAATGGAATTAACAACAAACACAAAATATGCAAAAGATACAAATTATCACAATATGGGTATCCTGCTTGTTCAAATGAGTCACATATTCTGAATGATTTCTCCCAGTCGATATATGCCACAAGTGTTAGCTTGTACTGTACTTCTTGGGAAATCAAAAGCAAGTACTAAGCAAATGTGTGTTAGATTTTGTCAACAGTGATATTTCAAATATAAATCCCTACTCATTACATTATTTAATATCAATGCCGGAATCTAACTTACACTGGCAGAATCTTCAATCTTTTGAGAATCTTCAAAAGGGTGTGTAAATATTTAGGATCGTTATGTCTTCCTGGAGGAGAGATCCCTTTAGTAGTATGTAGTAACCTTCTCTGTCTTTTCTTACTATTTTTAGTTTGAAGTCTATTGTATCTGACATGAGGATGGCAACTCCAGCCTGTTTATGGGGGCAGTTAGCTTGATAGAGTTTATTCCAACCTCTCACTTTCAAAAGATGATTGTTTTTGGGTAAGATGTGTCTCTTGAAGTCAGCAGAACGATGGCTCTTGCTTTTTGATCCAACTAGACAACCTATGCCGTTTAATTGGAGAGTTAAGTCCATTGATATTGAGACTTAGGATTGAGAGATATTTATTAGTTCCTACCATTTTTAAAAGCTTTTAGTAGGGCCTGTGTCTTGACAGTTCTTGTGGTCCTTAGATGGTATGCTGTTTAGGTGCCATTTCTTTCCCTATATTGCATTTATTTTGCTTTTCTATGTATAGAGCATCTTTGAGAATTCTCTGTAGTGTTGGTTTTGTTTCGACATATTGTTGCAGCTTTTCCCTGGAATGGAATGTTTTTATTTTTCCCTCAGTTATGAATGAGAGCTTAGCTGGCTACAGTATTCTTGGTTGGTAGTTATTTGATATAAGGGCATGACATATATGCTTCCAGTCACTTCGTGCTTGCATGGTCTCTGCTGAGAAATCTGGGGTTATTCTGATTGGTTTGCCTTTGCAGGTTACTGATTCCTTTTCCCTGGCTACCTTTAGGATCTTTCCTTTCGTTTATATTGATCCAGTTCGGATCACAATGTGGCGGTGGGATGTTCTTTTCTGGTCAGGTCTGTTTGGGGTTCTAAAAGCTTCTCGTATGTGGATGGGCCTGCCCTTCTGGATATTTGGGAAATTCTCTGAGATGATTCCCTGAAGTATATTTCCAATACCATTGACCTCTTTCTCCACGCCCTCCTCAACACCAACTAGCCTTAAATTAGTCTCCTTGAGCCTGAGACCAGACTGGAAGTTGGGCCTAGTGGAGGACATTGGGATTGGACAAATAAGGTGTGCTGTATACTACATCCACATGTATATTGTGAGACTGGAGGAGAGATTCAGCCTCCAGTATGTCTTTGGTGAGGTCTTTTGTGAGCAAGGATCTTTGGTCATTGGGCCCTGAAAGGTGACCCTTCCTCCCTCTCAATGGAACAGAATATGGAACCCTGGTAACCAAGCCACTGTAACTAACAACCAGCTCAAGCCAGCTCACTTGGCCTGTGGCTCAGGAGGAAGAAAGATGTTGCTGTGCTGTTGCCAAAGGTCAGGAAACTCGAGTCTCAGGCATGGAAGTTGTGGATGTCTTACTCGAAGATGTACATGCTAGATCATTGCCAAGCCACAAATCCAGTATAACAGAACTTTCTCTAAGAAGATGGCCAGGAAAATCCAGGGCAACCAGATGAGGTAAATTTCTAAGAAGAAATGTATTTGACCCCATCATCCTCCCCACACACTACAACTTTTTTTTCCATTTTTTATTGTAATTAGTAAAAGGGTTAGATGATATTTGCCAGATAGAAAGTGCATTAATTCACATACATTGATTCCCTTTCACATGTCTTGGTACCCATTTCCCTCCAACCCCACACGCCCCACCCGTCTTGGTTTTCCCCCCTTCCCTATCAAATTTCAAATATCCAAATACAAATAAATTCAATATATCAGATAACAAAGTGAGATACTATACCAATATGGGATAACCAAGGGACAGCAAGCGAGATGAGAGACAACATAGTACATTAAGGACAAAAATCATTCATTATATGGCTTTTGTGTCAATATCCTGGAGGTCCTTTCAATTAGCTTCACATTATATGGCCTTATATATGGCCTTTTGCTCTATTGCCAATCTCTGCTAGTAGAGCCCAAGGTTTCCACTGATTATGACGAATGAGGGAAACCACTGAGCCTAAGTTCCTTTGAGTCTGGCTTACTTCACTTAATATGATTTGTTCTAAGTCTTTTCATTTCCTAACAAATGGGGCGATGTCATTCTTTCTGACAGCAGCATAGAATTCCATTGTGTACAAATACCACAACTTGTTGATCCACTCATCAACTGAGGGACATCTGGGTTGGTTCCATATCTTTGCTATGGTGAATAGTGCTGCAATGAACATTGTTGTGCTAGAGGGTTTAGTATGCCCTTGTTTCTGGATTGTTGGGTAAATGCCAAGTACTGGAATTGCTGGGTCATAGGGGAGTTGTATGTTTAGCATTTTGAGGCACTGCCGCACTGCTTTCCATAGTGGTTGAACGAGTTTGCACTCCCACCAACAGTGTAGTAGTGATCCCTCCTGACCACATCCCCTCCAGCATCTGTTGTCATTCGTTTTCCTGATCCTGGCCATTCTAACTGGAGTTAGGTGGAATCTTAGACTTGTTTTGATTTGCATTTCTTTTATGACCAGAGATGTTGAGCATTTCTTCATGTGTCTATAGGCCATTTTTGTTTCTTCTTCAGAGAAGACTCTCTTTAATTCTTTGGCCCATTTTGTAATGGGATGGGTGTTACTTTGGAGGTTAGTTTTGGAGTGATTCAATTTTTTGAGTTGTTGATATATTTTAGATAGGAGGCCGTGTTCCTTTGTTTGGGTGGTGAAGATCTTCTCCCACTCTGTAGGCTTCCTGATTAGTTTACTAGCTATATCCGTGCCATACAAAAGCTCTGCAGTTTAATGCAGTCCCACTTATCCAGCCTTTCTCTGATTTGTTGTGATTCTTGGTCCTTTTTAAGAAAGTTTCGACCTGTGCGAAGGAGGCCTAGTGTATCTCCTATTCCTTCCTGTACAGTTTTCAGTGTGTCAGCTTTTACCTCCAGGTCTTTGATCCATTTGGAGTTAATTCTAGTGCAAGGTTACAAAGAAGGATCCAACTTTAGTTTTCTGCAGGTGTTTAACCAGTTCTGCCAGCACAACTTGTTGAAGAGGCTATCTTTCTTCCATTCTATTTTTTTGGCTCCCTGGTCAAAGATTAGGTGGCCATAGGTCTGTGGTTTAATATCTGGGTCCGCAGTTCTACTCCATTGGACTTCAGGCCTGTTCTTGTGCCAGTACCAAGCTGTTTTGAGAATTATAGCTCTGTAATAGAGCCTTAAGTTTGGAATTGAAATTCCTCCAGCGCTGTTCTAAGAAGTGTTTTTGCTATACGGGGTCTTTTATTATTCCATATGAAATTTTGAATTGCCTCTTCTATGTCTTTAAAGAATGACATTGGGATGTTGATGGGTATTACATTGAATTTGTAGATAGCCCTTGGCAAGATTGTCATTTTCACACTGTTGATTCTTCCAATCCAGGAGCATGGGAGTTTTTTCCATTTCCTTAGTTCTGCTTTAATTTCCTTATTTGGGGTTTTAAAGTTTTCATCTAAACGGTCCTTTACATTCTTAGTTAAGCTAATTGCTAGGTACTTTATTTTCTTTGAGGCTATTGTGAAAGGATTTTCTTTCCTGATTATTGCCTCGTTCCTCTCAGTGTTGGCGTAAAGTAAGGCAGTTGATTTGTGAGGGTTGATTTTATGGCCTGCTACCCTTCCAAAGCTTTGAATCAGCTCAAGGAGCTTGGGAGTAGAGTCTATAGGATTCTTTAAATACAGAATCATGTCATCGGCAAAGAGGGATAGTTTTATTTCCTCTTTCCCTACTTGGATCCCCTTTATGCTTGCTTCTTGCCTTATTGCACTGCCTAGGAATTCTAGTACTATGTTAAAAAGGAGTGGAGAGAGTGGGCATCCTTTTCTCGTTCCTGATTTTAGAGGGAATGGCTTTAGATTTTCACCATTAAGTATAATACTAGCAGTGGGTTTCTCATACACAGCCTTTATTACATTGAGAAATGTTCCATGGATTCCTAGTTTCTCCACATCTTTCAACATAAAGGGGTTTTGGATCTTGTCAAATGCCTTTTCCGCATCTATTGAGACAATCATGTGATTTTATCCCTGCTCCTGTTGATGTGTTGAATTATATTAATTGATTTGTGTATGTTGAACCAGCTTTGCCTCCCTGTGATGAATCCAGTTTGATCATAGTGTATATTTTTTTTGATGAGTTGTTGTAGACGGTTGGCCAGTATTTTGTTGAGAAGTTTTGCATCGAGGTTCATCAAAGAAATGGGTCTATAGATCTCTTTCTTTGATGAATCTCTGTCTGGTTTGGGGATGAGGGATATGCTGGCTTCACAGAATCAGTTTAGTAAAGAACCTTCATTTTCAATTTCGTTGAAGAGCTTGAGGAGTATTGGTGTGAGCTCTGCTTTGAAGACCTTATAGAATTCAGCTGTGAATCCATCTGGCCCTGGGCTCTTTTTAAGTGGAAGTTGTCTAATTTCCATTTCTATTTCAGAGCTTGAAATAGGCCTGTTGAGTTGGGTTAGCTCTTCTTGGTTCAGTGTGTGTATGCTAATATTGTCTAGGAATTCATCCATTTTTTCTAGATTCTCAAATTTGTTGGCGTAAAGGTTTGAGAAGTATTCCCTCATGATATTCTGGATCTTGGTAATTTCTGTCGTGATATTACCATTTTCATCTGCGATTTTGTTTATTTCGATATGCTCTCTTCTTTTTTTGGTAAGATTTGCTAAGGGCTTGTCAATTTTGTTAAATCTTTCAAGAACCAACTCCTTGTTTTGTTGATTCTTTCTATAGATATTTTATTCCAAATCATTTAATTCTGCTTTGATTTTAATAATTTGCTTTCTCCTAATGGGTTTAGGGTTGGTTTCTTGCTCTTTTTCCAGGAGGTTAAGGTGAGACATTAACTAGTTGGTTTGCCATTTTTCCAACTTGCTGTTGTAGGCACTCCGCACTTTAAATTTTCCTCTGAGTACTGCCTTTGTTGTATCCCTAAGGAGTTGATATTTGTGTGCTCCTTATTGTTAAATTTCATAAACAGTTGGATATCTGTTCTGATCTCTTCGATTACCCATTGTTTTTGATTCAACAATGTGTGGTTCAGTCTCCATGAGTTACAGGGTTTTCTTTGGTGGAGATGTGTGTTCAGCTCCAATTTGATGCCTTTATGGTCTGAGAGTGTGCATGGAATAATTTCAGTGTTTCTGAATCTGTCCAGGTTTGCTTTATGGCCTAAGATGTGGTCTATTTTGGAAAATGTTCCATGTGCTGCTGAGAAAAACGTATATTGTGGTGTTACTGGGTGGAATATTCTGCAGATGTCTGTTAGATCTAGTTGGTCTATATAGTTGTTCAGTTCTAAGGTTTCTCTGTTGAGTTTTTGCCTTGTTGATCTGTCCATAGGTGAGAGTGGTGTGTTAAACTCACCAACAATCACTGTGTTTCGATCTATGTATGGTTTCAGTGTAAGTAAAGTTTGCTTGATGAAGTTTGGAGCTCCGGGATTGGGTGTGTAAATATTTAGGATTGTTATGTCTTCTGGGAGGAATGATCCCTTTAGTAGTATGTAGTAACCTTCTTTGTCTTTTCTTACTAATTTTAGTTTGAAATCTATTGTATCTGATATGAGGATGGCAACTCTAGCCTGTTTATGGGGGCAGTTAGCTTGATAGAGTTTATTCCAACCTCTCCCTTTCAAAAGATGATTGTTTTTGGGTAAGATGTGTCTCTCGAAGTCAGCAGAACGATGGCTCTTGCTTTTTGATCCAACTAGACAACCTATGCCGTTTAATTGGAGAGTTAAGTCCATTGATATTGAGAGTTAGGATTGAGAGATATTTATTAGTTCCTACCATTTTTGAAAGCTTTTCGTAGGGCCTATGTTTTGACAGTTCTTGTGGTCCTTAGATGGTATGCTGTTTAGGTGCCATTTCTTTCCCTATATTGCATTTATTTTGGTTTTCTATGTATAGAGCAACTTTGAGAATTCTCTGTAGTGTTGGTTTTGTTTCGACATATTGTTGCAGCTTTTCCCTGGAATGGAATGTTTTTATTTTTGCCTCAGTTATGAATGAGAGCTTAGCTGGCTACAGTATTGTTGGTTGGTAGTTATTTGATATAAGGGCATGACAGATATGCTTCCAGTCACTTCGTGCTTGCATGGTCTCTGCTGAGAAATCTGGGGTTATTCTGATTGGTTTGCCTTTGTAGGTTACTGATCCCTTTTCCCTGGCTACTTTTAGGATCTTTCCTTTCGTTTCTATTGATCCAGTTCGGATCACAATGTGGCGGTGGGATGTTCTTTTCTGGTCAGGTCTGTTTGGGGTTCTAAAAGCTTCTCGTATCTGGATGGGCCTGCCCTTCTGGATATTTGGGAAATTCTCTGAGATGATTCCCTGAAGTATATTTCCAATACCATTGACCTCTTTCTCCACGCCCTCCTCAGTATCAACTAGCCTTAAATTAGGCTTCCTAATTGTATCTTGGACCTCCTGAAGCGCTCTCTCATATTTCCTAGATTGGATTGACTCATTTTCTGTTCTTTATAAAACCTAAATTATCTTCAGCCACGGAAATTCTCTCCTCTGCAATGTGTAACCTGCTATCAAAGCTATCGACTTTATTTTTCATCTCCCTTGCTTCTAATTGCTCACTTGTGATGCCTTGCATCCCTTGTTTTAGATCATGTATGGATTTCTTTATCTCCACGATTTCCTTTTGAGTGGTTAGCTCAGTAGCTTTATTTTCTTTGGACATTTGCTGGAGTTTGGTCACGTTTTTATTTGTGGATTCTTTGAATTCATCCATCTTTCTTTGAAAAACCTTTATTATGGCCTCCTTTATGGCTTCTTTTTTTCACTTATCACCTTGTTTTTGCTTTCCTCTTGTTCAGGTATGGCTTGCTCCATTATCTCTTTCTTTATATTTTCACATTTTTCATTAATGATGTTTATCAATTGCATTTGTGTAGCACTTGGAAGACTCTCCTTTAGGTTTGCCAGTGACTGTTCCATTGTCTGTTTACATTGGGTGGGGGATGTTGTTTCTTGATTTGACATTTTTCTTGAGTTTCTTGTTCTGCCCATTTGAAACTGGGAGCAAGAATACTACTAAATACCATTATAGTTTTTCAGATATAACCAACCTAGACCTCTGTAGCTGGCAGACACTAGATGTTCACAAGTTTTGATTGGTATTATCACTCTTTCTTTTTGTGCACTTACAGACCAGCCTAATACAACCACTGATAAGCGATTTATACCCAAAACAATAAGCCTCTCAATCCAATCTCTATTGTCTTTAAGTCCCTCTGAGCCTAGAGAATAATTTACCACCTACATATACAATATTGCTCAACAGCCATCAAGTGTAGATCCGTGCAGTATAAGGGTTGAAAGACGAGCAGAGGTCCAGAGATAGAAAAAAAGAATGAGAGAGGTCAGGGCAGGTGCAAGAGGATTAACGTAGGAGTGTAAGAATATTGTAGTAATGAAGAAATTTATAGCATAAGGATAACTGACATAAGTTGGTAAGTAGGTAGCATATTTGAGTACAAAGTTTGGAAAGTATTAGAATAAAACTTATGTGTTGCTGCACGACTAGCTCTTAGCCCAACCAGTGGCCTCACGGTGGACCATGGGATGGATCTGTTTTTCTTGTCTACGTTGAGGGAAAGGGGTATTTCACAAGATGCAGAAGCGAAGATTTCAGAAGCAAATGCTGTGAGTGAATTAGCTCGTAAAAAGCATTTTTATTCTCTTTTATCTTTCTGCCAGTCTTGGGGCTTGAATTCAGGGCCTGAGCACTGTCCTTGGGGTTTCTCAAGTCTAGCCCTCTGCCACTTGAGCCACAGTGCCACATGTAGATTTTCTATCTATGTGGTACTGAGCAATCAAACCCAGATCTTCATGGATGCTAGGCAAGCACTCTACCACTATGCCAAACTCTCAACCCTGACATAGTAATTATAATGTCATCATCATCATCATCATCATTTCCAAATATCCTTTCTCCTACAAAGAATGAACACTTAACTGTGTCTAATGCTTTTTTTTAATTTCACTAATTCTTCTGTGTTTTTCCCTCTTGCATTTTTTACACATGACAGCAAAGCTAATCATCAGGAAAAAATTGATTAGGATACAGAAACCTAATAATATCCTAGTAGATTGACGTCAAAAATATGTGCAAGATGCCCTGTGTGTTTCACCTAGTGGGAGAATCCTTGGCTACCAAGCAGTAAGCCTCAGGTTTGATTCCTCATTACCACATACATAGAAAACGCTGCAAGTGGTGCTGTGGCTCGGTGGGACAGCTAAAGCCTAAAGAAAGCCCAAGAACCATGTTCACACTCTGAGGTCAAGTCCCAAGACTAGCAAAAACAAAAAAATTCGACAAGGGGCAAAATGCAGGCAGAGAAGGCACTGTGAAGCAAATGTTTTGTAAAGGATGAGGGCAATATTGACCCTTAAGTTTGGATCTTACCTAAGAAAGGCTCCTTGAGCCTGAGACCAGACTGGTAGTTGGGCCTAGTGGAAGACATTGGGATTGGACAAATAAGGTGTGCTGTATACTACATCCACATGTATATTGTGAGACTGGAGGAGAGATTCAGCCTCCAGTATGTCTGTGGTGAGGTCTTTTGTGAGCAAGGATCTTTGGTCATTGGGCCCTGAAAGGTGACCCTGCCTCCCTCACAATGGAACAGAATATGGAACCCTGGTAACCAAGCCACTGTAACTAACAACCAGCTCAAGCCAGCTCACTTGGCCTGTGGCTCAGGAGGAAGAAAGATGTTGCTGTGCTGTTGCCAAAGGTCAGGAAACTCGAGTCTCAGGCATGGAAGTTGTGGATGTCTTACTCGAAGATGTACATGCTAGATCATTGCCAAGCCACAAATCCAGTATAACAGGACTTTCTCTAAGAAGAAGGGCAGGAAAATCCAGGGCAACCAGATGAGGTAAATTTCTAAGAAGAAATGTATTTGACCCCATCATCCTCCCTACACACTACAACTTTCTTTTTTTTCAGTTTTTTATTGTAATTAGTAAAAGGGTTAGATGACATTTGCCAGATAGAAGGTGCATTAATTCACATACATTCATACCCTTTCACATGTCTTGGTACCCATTTCTCTCCAGCCCCACACCCCCCACCCGTCTTGGTTTTCCCCCCTTCCCTATCAAATTTCAAATATCCAAATACAAATAAATTCAATATTTCAGATAACAAAGTGAGATACTATATCAATATGGGATAACCAAGGGACAGCAAGCGAGATGAGAGACAACATAGTACATTAAGGACAACAATCATTCATTATATGGCTTTTGTGTCAATATACTGGAGGTCCTTTCAATTAGCTTCACATTATATGGCCTTATATATGGCCTTTTGCTCTATTGCCAATCTCTGCTAATAGAGCCCAAGGTTTCTACTGATTATGACGAATGAGGGAAACCACTGAGCCTAAGTTCCTTTGAGTCTGGCTTACTTCACTTAATATGATTTGTTCTAAGTCTTTCCATTTCCTAACAAATGGGGCGATGTCATTCTTTCTGACAGCAGCATAGAATTCCATTGTGTACAAATACCACAACTTGTTGATCCACTCATCAACTGAGGGACATCTGGGTTGGTTCCATATCTTTGCTATGGTGAATAGTGCTGCAATGAACATTGTTGTGCTAGTGGGTTTAGTATGCTCTTGTTTCTGGGTTGTTGGGTAAATGCCAAGTACTGGAATTCCTGGGTCATAGGGGAGTTGTATGTTTAGCGTTTTGAGGCACTGCCGCACTGCTTTCCATAGTGGTTGAACGAGTTTGCACTCCCACCAACAGTGTAGTAGTGATCCCTCCTGACCACATCCCCTCCAGCATCTGTTGTCATTCGTTTTCCTGATCCTGGCCATTCTAACTGGAGTTAGGTGGAATCTTAGACTTGTTTTGATTTGCATTTCTTTTACGACCAGAGATGTTGAGCATTTCTTCATGTGTCTATAGGCCATTTTTGTTTCTTCTTCAGAGAAGACTCTCTTTAAGTCTTTGGCCCATTTTGTAATGGGATGGGTGTTACTTTGGAGGTTAGTTTTGGAGTGATTCAATTTTTTGTGTTGTTGATATATTTTAGATATGAGGCCTTGTTCCGTTGTTTGGGTGGTGAAAATCTTCTCCCACTCTGTAGGCTTCCTGATTAGTTTACTAGCTATATCCGTTGCCATACAAAAGCTCTGCAGTTTAATGCAGTCCCACTTATCCAGCCTTTCTCTGATTTGTTGTGATTCTTGGTCCTTATTAAGAAAGTTTCGACCTGTACCAAGGAGGCCTAGTGTATCTCCTATTCCTTCCTGTAAACTTTTCAGTGTGTCAGCTTTTACCTCCACGTCTTTGATCCATTTGGAGTTAATTCTAGTGCAAGCGGACAAAGAAGGATCCAACTTTAGTTTTCTGCAGGTGTTTAACCAGTTCTGCCAGCACAACTTGTTGAAGAGGCTATTTTTCTTCCATTCTATTTTTTTGGCTCCCTGGTCAAAGATTAGGTGGCCATAGGTTTGTGGTTTAATATCTGGGTCCGCAGTTCTACTCCATTGGACTTCAGGCCTGTTCTTGTGCCAGTACCAAGCTGTTTTGAGAATTATAGCTCTGTAATAGAGCCTTAAGTTTGGAATTGAAATTCCTCCAGCGCTGTTCTTTCTGCTAAGAAGTGTTTTTGCTATACGGGGTCTTTTATTATTCCATATGAAATTTTGAATTGACTCTTCTATGTCTTTAAAGAATGACATTGGAATGTTGATGGGTATTACATTGAATTTGTAGATAGCCCTTGGCAAGGTTGTCATTTTCACAATGTTGATTCTTCCAATCCAGGAGCACGGGAGGTTTTTCCATTTCCTTAGTTCTGCTTTAATTTCCTTTTTTAGGGTTTTAAAGTTTTCATCTAAAAGGTCCTTTACATTCTTAGTAAAGCTAATTGCTAGGTACTTTATTTTCTTTGAGGATATTGTGAACGGATTTTCTTTCCTGATTATTGCCTCGTTCCTCTCAGTGTTGGCGTAAAGTAAGGCAGTTGATTTGTGAGGGTTGATTTTATGGCCTGCTACTCTTCCAAAGCTTTGAATCAGCTCAAGGAGCTTGGGAGTAGAGTCTATAGGATTCTTTAAATACAAAATCATGTCATCTGCAAAGAGGGATAGTTTTATTTCCTCTTTCCCTACTTGGATCCCCTTTATGCTTGCTTCTTGCCTTATTGCACTGCCTAGGAATTCTAGTACTATGTTAAAAAGGAGTGGAGAGAGTGGGCATCCTTGTCTCGTTCCTGATTTTAGAGGGAATGGCTTTAGATTTTCACCATTAAGTATAATACTAGCAGTGGGTTTCTCATACACAGCCTTTATTACATTGAGAAATGTTCCATGGATTCCTAGTTTCTCCACATCTTTTAACATAAAGGGGTTTTGGATCTTGTCAAATGCCTTTTCCGCATCTATTGAGACAATCATGTGATTTTATCCCTGCTCCTGTTGATGTGTTGAATTATATTAATTGATTTGTGTATGTTGAACCAGCTTTGCCTCCCTATGATGAATCCAGTTTGATCATAGTGTATATTTTTTTTTGATGAGTTGTTGTAGACGGTTGGCCAGTATTTTGTTGAGAAGTTTTGCATCGATGTTCATCAAAGAAATGGGTCTATAGATCTCTTTCTTTGATGAATCTCTGTCTGGTTTGGGGATGAGGGATATGCTGGCTTCACAGAATCAGTTTAGTAAAGAACCTTCATTTTCAATTTCGTTGAAGAGCTTGAGGAGTATTGGTGTGAGCTCTGCTTTGAAGACCTTATAGAATTCAGCTGTGAATCCATCTGGCCCTGGGTTCTTTTTAAGTGGAAGTTGTCTAATTTCCATTTCTATTTCAGAGCGTGAAATAGGCCTGTTGAGTTGGGTTAGCTCTTCTTGGTTCAGTGTGTGTATGTTAATATTGTCTAGGAATTCATCCATTTCTTCTAGATTCTCAAATTTGTTGGCGTAAAGGTTTGAGAAGTATTCCCTCATGATATTCTGGATCTTGGTAATTTCTGTCGTGATATTACCATTTTCATCTGCGATTTTGTTTATTTCGATATGCTCTCTTCTTTTTTTGGTAAGATTTGCGAAGGGCTTGTCAATTTTGTTAATTCTTTCAAGAACCAACTCCTTGTTTTGTTGATTCTTTCTATAGTTTTTTTTATTCCAAATCATTTAATTCTGCTTTGATTTTAATAATTTGCTTTCTCCTAATGGGTTTAGGGTTGGTTTGTTGCTCTTTTTCCAGGAGGTTAAGGTGAGACATTAACTAGTTGGTTTGCCATTTTTCCAACTTGCTGTTGTAGGCACTCCACGGTATAAATTTTCCTCTGAGTACTGCCTTTGTTGTGTCCCTAAGGAGTTGATATTTGTGTGCTCCTTATTGTTAAATTTCATAAACAGTTGGATATCTGTTCTGATCTCTTCGATTACCCATTGTTTTTGATTCAACAATGTGTGGTTCAGTCTCCATGAGTTACAGGGTTTTCTTTGGTGGAGATGTGTGTTCAGCTCCAATTTGATGCCTTTATGGTCTGAGAGTGTGCATGGAATAATTTCAGTGTTTCTGAATCTGTCCAGGTTTGCTTTATGGCCTAAGATGTGGTCTATTTTGGAAAATGTTCCATGTGCTGCTGAGAAAAACGTATATTGTGGTGTTACTGGGTGGAATATTCTGCAGATGTCTGTTAGATCTAGTTGGTCTATATAGTTGTTCAGTTCTAAGGTTTCTCTGTTGAGTTTTTGCCTTGTTGATCTGTCCATAGGTGAGAGTGATGTGTTAAACTCACCAACAATCACTGTGTTTCGATCTATGTATGGTTTCAGTGTAAGTAAAGTTTGCTTGATGAAGTTTGGAGCTCCGGGATTGGGTGTGTAAATATTTAGGATTGTTATGTCTTTTGGGAGGAAAGATCACTTTAGTAGTATGTAGTAACCTTCTTTGTCTTTTCTTACTAATTTTAGTTTGAAGTCTATTGTATCTGATATGAGGATGGCAACTCTAGCCTGTTTATGGGGGCAGTTAGCTTGATAGAGTTTATTCCAACCTCTCACTTTCAAAAGATGATTGTTTTTGGGTAAGATGTGTCTCTCGAAGTCAGCAGAACGATGGCTCTTGCTTTTTGATCCAACTAGACAACCTATGCCGTTTAATTGGAGAGTTAAGTCCATTGATATTGAGAGTTAGGATTGAGAGATATTTATTAGTTCCTACCATTTTTAAAAGCTTTTAGTAGGGCCTGTGTCTTGACAGTTCTTGTGGTCCTTAGATGGTATGCTGTTTAGGTGCCATTTCTTTCCCTATATTGCATTTATTTTGGTTTTCTATGTATAGAGCATCTTTGAGAATTCTCTGTAGTGTTGGTTTTGTTTCGACATATTGTTGCAGCTTTTCCCTGGAATGGAATGTTTTTATTTTTCCCTCAGTTATGAATGAGAGCTTAGCTGGCTACAGTATTCTTGGTTGGTAGTTATTTGATATAAGGGCATGACATATATGCTTCCAGTCACTTCGTGCTTGCATGGTCTCTGCTGAGAAATCTGGGGTTATTCTGATTGGTTTGCCTTTGTAGGTTACTGATCCCTTTTCCCTGGCTGCCTTTAGGATCTTTCCTTTCGTTTCTATTGATCCAGTTCGGATCACAATGTGGCGGTGGGATGTTCTTTTCTGGTCAGGTCTGTTTGGGGTTCTAAAAGCTTCTCGTATCTGGATGGGCCTGCCCTTCTGGATATTTGGGAAATTCTCCGAGATGATTCCCTGAAGTATATTTCCAATACCATTGACCTCTTTCTCCACGCCCTCCTCAGTACCAACTAGCCTTAAATTAGGCTTCCTAATTGTATCTTGGACCTCCTGAAGCGCTCTCTCATATTTCCTAGATTGGATTGACTCATTTTCTGTTCTTTATAATACCTAATTTATCTTCAGCCACGGAAATTCTCTCCTCTGCAATGTCTAACCTGCTATCAAAGCTATCTACTTTATTTTTCATCTCCCTTGCTTCTAATTGCTCACTTTTGATGCCTTGCATCCCTTGTTTTAGATCATGTATGGATTTCTTTATCTCCTAGATTTCCTTTTGAGTGGTTAGCTCAGTAGCTTTATTTTCTTTGGACATTTGCTGGAGTTTGGTCACGTTTTTATTTGTGGATTCTTTGAATTCATCCATCTTTCTTTGAAAAACCTTTATTATGGCCTCCTTTATGGCTTCTTCTTTTTCACTTATCACCTTGTTTTTGCTTTCCTCTTGTTCAGGTATGGCTTCCTCCATTATCTCTTTCTTTATATTTTCACATTTTTCATTAATGATGTTTATCAATTGCATTTGTGTAGCAATTGGAAGACTCTCCTCTAGGTTTGCCAGTGACTGTTCCATTGTCTGTTTACATTGGGTGGGGGATGTTGTTTCTTGATTTGACATTTTTCTTGAGTTTCTTGTTCTGCCCATTTGAAACTGGGAGCAAGATTACTACTAAATACGATTATAGTTTTTCAGATATAACCAACCTAGACCTCTGTCGCTGGCAGACACTAGATGTTCACAAGTTTTGATTGGTATTATCACTCTTTCTTTTTGTGCACTTACAGACCAGCCTAATACAACCACTGATAAGCGATTTATACCCAAAACAATAAGCCTCTCAATCCAATCTCTATTGTCTTTAAGTCCCTCTGCGCCTAGAGAATAATTAACCACCTACATATACAATATTGCTCAACAGCCATCAAGTGTAGATTCGTGCAGTATAAGGGTTGAAAGACGAGCAGAGGTCCAGAGATAGAAAAAAAGAATGAGAGAGGTCAGGGGAGGTGCAAGAGGATTAACGTAGGAGTGTAAGAATATTGTAGTAATGAAGAAAAGTTATAGCATAAGGATAACTGACCTAAGTTGGTAAGTAGGTAGCATATTTGAGTACAAAGTTTGGAAAGTATTAGAATAAAACTTATGTGTTGCTGCACGACTAGCTCTTAGCCCAACCAGTGGCCTCTTAGTGGACCATGGGATGGATCTGTTTTTCTTGTCTACATTGAGGGAAAGGGGTATTTCACAAGATGCAGAAGCGACGATTTCAGAAGCAAATGCTGTGAGTGAATTAGCTCGTAAAAAGCATTTTTATTTTCTTTTATCTTTCTGCCAGTCTTGGGGCTTGAATTCATTGCCTGAGCACTGTCCTCGGGTTTTCTCAAGTCTAGCCCTCTGCCACTTGAGCCACAGTGCCACATCTAGGTTTTCTATCTATGTGGTACTGAGCAATCAAACCCAGATCTTCATGGATGCTAGGCAAGCACTCTACCACTATGCCAAACTCTCAACCCTGACATAGTAATTATAAAGTCATCATCATCATCATCATCATATCCAAATATCCTTTCTCCTACAAAGAATGAACACTTAACTGTGTCTAATGTTTTTTTTTTAATTTCACTAATTCTTCTGAGTTTTTCCCTCTTGCATTTTTTACACATGACAGCAAAGCTAATCATCAGGAAAAAATTGATTAGGATACAGAAACCTAATAATATCCTAGTAGATTGACGTCAAAAATATGTGCAAGATGCCCTGTGTGTTTGACCTAGTGGGAGAGTCCTTGACTACCAAGCAGTAAGCCTCAGGTTTGATTCCTCATTACCACATACATAGAAAGCGCTGCAAGTGGTGCTGTGGCTTGGTGGGACAGCTAAAGCCTAAAGAAAGCCCAAGAACAATGTTCACACTCTGAGGTCAAGTCCCAAGACTAGCAAAAACAAAAAAAATTCGACAAGGGGCAAAATGCAGGCAGAGAAGGCACTGTGAAGCAAATGTTTTGTAAAGGATGAGGGCAATATTGACCCTTAAGTTTGGATCTTACCTAAGAAAGGCTCCTTGAGCCTGAGACCAGACTGGTAGTTGGGCCTAGTAGGAGACATTGGGATTGGACTAATAAGGTGTGCTGTATACTACATCCACATGTATATTGTGAGACTGGAGGAGAGATTCAGCCTCCAGTATGTCTTTGGTGAGGTCTTTTGTGAGCAAGGATCTTTGGTCATTGGGCCCTGAAAGGTGACCCTGCCTCCCTCACAATGGAACAGAATATGGAACCCTGGTAACCAAGCCACTGTAACTAACAACCAGCTCAAGCCAGCTCACTTGGCCTGTGGCTCAGGAGGAAGAAAGATGTTGCTGTGCTGTTGCCAAAGGTCAGGAAACTCGAGTCTCAGGCATGGAAGTTGTGGATGTCTTACTCGAAGATGTACATGCTAGATCATTGCCAAGCCACAAATCCAGTATAACAGAACTTTCTCTAAGAAGAAGGCCAGGAAAATCCAGGGCAACCAGATGAGGTAAATTTCTAAGAAGAAATGTATTTGACCCCATCATCCTCCCCACACACTACAACTTTCTTTTTTTTCATTTTTTTATTGTAATTAGTAAAAGTGTTAGATGATATTTGCCAGATAGAAGGTGCATTAATTCACATACATTGATATCCTTTCACATGTCTTGGTACCCATTTCCCTCCAACCCCACACCCCCCACCCGTCTTGGTTTTCCCCCCTTCCCTATCAAATTTCAAATATCCAAATACAAATAAATTCAATATATCAGATAACAAAGTGAGATACTATACCAATATGGGATAACCAAGGGACAGCAAGCGAGATGAGAGACAACATAGTACATTAAGGACAACAATCATTCATTATATGGCTTTTGTGTCAATATCCTGGAGGTCCTTTCAATTAGCTTCACATTATATGGCCTTATATATGGCCTTTTGCTCTATTGCCAATCTCTGCTAGTAGAGCCCAAGGTTTCTACTGATTATGACGAATGAGGGAAACCACTGAGCCTAAGTTCCTTTGAGTCTGGCTTACTTCACTTTATATGATTTGTTCTAAGTCTTTCCATTTCCTAACAAATGGGGCGATATCATTCTTTCTGACAGCAGCATAGAATTCCATTGTGTACAAATACCACAACTTGTTGATCCACTCATCAACTGAGGGACATCTGGGTTGGTTCCATATCTTTGCTATGGTGAATAGTGCTGCATTGAACATTGTTGTGCTAGTGGGTTTAGTATGCTCTTGTTTCTGGGTTGTTGGGTAAATGCCAAGTACTGGAATTGCTGGGTCATAGGGGAGTTGTATGTTTAGCGTTTTGAGGCACTGCCGCACTGCTTTCCATAGTGGTTGAACGAGTTTGCACTCCCACCAACAGTATAGTAGTGATCCCTCCTGACCACATCCCCTCCAGCATCTGTTGTCATTCGTTTTCCTGATCCTGGCCATTCTAACTGGAGTTAGGTGGAATCTTAGACTTGTTTTGATTTGCATTTCTTTTACGACCAGAGATGTTGAGCATTTCTTCATGTGTCTATAGGCCATTTTTGTTTCTTCTTCAGAGAAGACTCTCTTTAAGTCTTTGGCCCATTTTGTAATGGGATGGGTGTTACTTTGGAGGTTAGTTTTGGAGTGATTCAATTTTTTGAGTTGTTGATATATTTTAGATATGAGGCCTTGTTCCGTTGTTTGGGTGGTGAAGATCTTCTCCCACTCTGTAGGCTTCCTGATTAGTTTACTAGCTATATCCGTTGCCATATAAAAGCTCTGCAGTTTAATGCAGTCCCATTTATCCAGCCTTTCTCTGATTTGTTGTGATTCTTGGTCCTTATTAAGAAAGTTTCGACCTGTACCAAGGAGGCCTAGTGTATCTCCTATTCCTTCCTGTAAACTTTTCAGTGTGTCAGTTTTTACCTCCACGTCTTTGATCCATTTGGAGTTAATTCTAGTGCAAGCGGAAAAAGAAGGATCCAACTTTAGTTTTCTGCAGGTGTTTAACCAGTTCTGCAAGCACAACTTGTTGAAGAGGCTATCTTTCTTCCATTCTATTTTTTTGGCTCCCTGGTCAATGATTAGGTGGCCATAGGTCTGTGGTTTAATATCTGGGTCCGCAGTTCTACTCCATTGGACTTCAGGCCGGTTCTTGTGCCAGTACCAAGCTGTTTTGAGAATTATAGCTCTGTAATAGAGGCTTAAGTTTGGAATTGAAATTCCTCCAGCGCTGTTCTTTCTGCTAAGAAGTGTTTTTGCTATACGGGGTCTTTTATTATTCCATATGAAATTTTGAATTGCCTCTTCTATGTCTTTAAAGAATGACATTGGGATGTTGATGGGTATTACATTGAATTTGTAGATAGCCCTTGGCAAGGTTGTCATTTTCACAATGTTGATTCTTCCAATCCAGGAGCACGGGAGGTTTTTCCATTTCCTTAGTTCTGCTTTAATTTCCTTTTTTAGGGTTTTAAAGTTTTCATCTAAATGGTCCTTTACATTCTTAGTTAAGCTAATTGCTAGGTACTTTATTTTCTTTGAGGCTATTGTGAAAGGATTTTCTTTCCTGATTATTGCCTCGTTCCTCTCAGTGTTGGCGTAAAGTAAGGCAGTTGATTTGTGAGGGTTGATTTTATGGCCTGCTACACTTCCAAAGCTTTGAATCAGCTCAAGGAGCTTGGGAGTAGAGTCTATAGGATTCTTTAAATACAGAATCATGTCATCTGCAAAGAGGGATAGTTTTATTTCCTCTTTCCCTACTTGGATCCCCTTTATGCTTGCTTCTTGCCTTATTGCACTGCCTAGGAATTCTAGTACTATGTTAAAAAGGAGTGGAGAGAGTGGGCACCCTTGTCTCGTTCCTGATTTTAGAGGGAATGGCTTTAGATTTTCACCATTAAGTATAATACTAGCAGTGGGTTTCTCATACACAGCCTTTATTACATTGAGAAATGTTCCATGGATTCCTAGTTTCTCCACATCTTTTAACATAAAGGGGTTTTGGATCTTGTCAAATGCCTTTTCCGCATCTATTGAGACAATCATGTGATTTTATCCCTGCTCCTGTTGATGTGTTGAATTATATTAATTGATTTGTGTATGTTGAACCAGCTTTGCCTCCCTATGATGAATCCAGTTTGATCATAGTGTATATTTTTTTGATGAGTTGTTGTAGACGGTTGGCCAGTATTTTGTTGAGAAGTTTTGCATCGAGGTTCATCAAAGAAATGGGTCTATAGATCTCTTTCTTTGATGAATCTCTGTCTGGTTTGGGGATGAGGGATATACTGGCTTCACAGAATCAGTTTAGTAAAGAACCTTCATTTTCAATTTCGTTGAAGAGCTTGAGGAGTATTGGTGTGAGCTTTGGTTTGAAGACCTTATAGAATTCAGCTGTGAATCCATCTGGCCCTGTGCTCTTTTTAAGTGGAAGTTGTATAATTTCCATTTCTATTTCAGAGCTTGAAATAGGCCTGTTGAGTTGGGTTAGCTCTTCTTGGTTCAGTGTGTGTATGTTAATATTGTCTAGGAATTCATCCATTTCTTCTAGATTCTCAAATTTGTTGGCGTAAAGGTTTGAGAAGTATTCCCTCATGATATTCTGGATCTTGGTAATTTCTGTCGTGATATTACCATTTTCATCTGCGATTTTGTTTATTTCGATATGCTCTCTTCTTTTTTTGGTAAGATTTGCTAAGGGCTTGTCAATTTTGTTAATTCTTTCAAGAACCAACTCCTTGTTTTGTTGATTCTTTCTATAGTTTTTTTTTATTCCAAATCATTTAATTCTGCTTTGATTTTAATAATTTGCTTTCTCCTAATGGGTTTAGGGTTGGTTTGTTGCTCTTTTTCCAGGAGGTTAAGGTGAGACATTAACTAGTTGGTTTGCCATTTTTCCAACTTGCTGTTGTAGGCACTCCACGCTATAAATTTTCCTCTGAGTACTGCCTTTGTTGTGTCCCTAAGGAGTTGATATTTGTGTGCTCCTTATTGTTAAATTTCATAAACAGTTGGATATCTGTTCTGATCTCTTCGATTACCCATTGTTTTTGATTCAACAATGTGTGGTTCAGTCTCCATGAGTTACAGGGTTTTCTTTGGTGGAGATGTGTGTTCAGCTCCAATTTGATGCCTTTATGGTCTGAGAGTGTGCATGGAATAATTTCAGTGTTTCTGAATCTGTCCAGGTTTGCTTTATGGCCTAAGATGTGGTCTATTTTGGAAAATGTTCCATGTGCTGCTGAGAAAAACGTATATTGTGGTGTTACTGGGTGGAATATTCTGCAGATGTCTGTTAGATCTAGTTGGTCTATATAGTTGTTCAGTTCTAAGGTTTCTCTGTTGAGTTTTTGCCTTGTTGATCTGTCCATAGGTGAGAGTGGTGTGTTAAACTCACCAACAATCACTGTATTTCGATCTATGTATGGTTTCAGTGTAAGTAAAGTTTGCTTGATGAAGTTTGGAGCTCCGGGATTGGGTGTGTAAATATTTAGGATTGTTATGTCTTCCGGGAGGAAAGATCCCTTTAGTAGTATGTAGTAACCTTCTTTGTCTTTTCTTACTAATTTTAGTTTGAAGTCTATTGTATCTGATATGAGGATGGCAACTCTAGCCTGTTTATGGGGGCAGTTAGTTTGATAGAGTTTATTCCAACCTCTCACTTTCAAAAGATGATTGTTTTTGGGTAAGATGTGTCTCACGAAGTCAGCAAAACGATGGCTCTTGCTTTTTGATCCAACTAGACAACCTATGCTGTTTAATTGGAGAGTTAAGTCCATTGATATTGAGAGTTAGGATTGAGAGATATTTATTAGTTCCTACCATTTTTGAAAGCTTTTAGTAGGGCCTGTGTCTTGACAGTTCTTGTGGTCCTTAGATGGTATGCTGTTTAGGTGGCATTTCTTTCCCTATATTGCATTTATTTTGGTTTTCTATGTATAGAGCATCTTTGAGAATTCTCTGTAGTGTTGGTTTTGTTTCGACATATTGTTGCAGCTTTTCCCTGGAATGGAATGTTTTTATTTTTCCCTCAGTTAGGAATGAGAGCTTAGATGGCTACAGTATTCTTGGTTGGTAGTTATTTGATATAAGGGCATGCCATATATGCTTCCAGTCACTTCGTGCTTGCATGGTCTCTGCTGAGAAATCTGGAGTTATTCTGATTGGTTTGCCTTTGTAGGTTACTGATCCCTTTTCCCTGGCTGCCTGTAGGATCTTTCCTTTCGTTTCTATTGATCCAGTTCGGATCACAATGTGGCGGTGGGATGTTCTTTTCTGGTCAGGTCTGTTTGGGGTTCTAAAAGCTTCTCGTATGTGGATGGGCCTGCCCTTCTGGATATTTGGGATATTCTCTGAGATGATTCCCTGAAGTATATTTCCAATACCATTGACCTCTTTCTCCACGCCCTCCTCAATACCAACTAGCCTTAAATTAGGCTTCCTAATTGTATCTTGGACCTCCTGAGGCGCTCTCTCATATTTCCTAGATTTGGATTGACTCATTTTCTGTTCTTTATAATACCTAAATTATCTTCAGCCACGGAAATTCTCTCCTCTGCAATGTCTAACCTGCTATCAAAGCTATCTACTTTATTTTTCATCTCCCTTGCTTCTAATTGCTCACTTTTGATGCCTTGCATCCCTTGTTTTAGATCATGTATGGATTTCTTTATCTCCTTGATTTCCTTTTGAGTGGTTAGCTCAGTAGCTTTATTTTCTTTGGACATTTGCTGGAGTTTGGTCACGTTTTTATTTGTGGATTCTTTGAATTCATCCATCTTTCTTTGAAAAACCTTTATTATGGCCTCCTTTATGGCTTCTTCTTTTTCACTTATCACCTTGTTTTTGCTTTCCTCTTGTTCAGGTATGGCTTCCTCCATTATCTCTTTCTTTATATTTTCACATTTTTCATTAATGATGTTTATCAATTGCATTTGTGTAGCAATTGGAAGACTCTCCTCTAGGTTTGCCAGTGACTCTTCCATTGTCTGTTTACATTGGGTGGGGGATGTTGTTTCTTGATTTGACATTTTTCTTGAGTTTCTTCTTCTGCCCATTTGAAAATGGGAGCAAGATTACTACTAAATACGATTATAGTTTTTCAGATATAACCAACCTAGACCTCTGTCGCTGGCAGACACTAGATGTTCACAAGTTTTGATTGGTATTATCACTCTTTCTTTTTGTGCACTTACAGACCAGCCTAATACAACCACTGATAAGCGATTTATACCCAAAACAATAAGCCTCTCAATCCAATCTCTATTGTCTTTAAGTCCCTCTGAGCCTAGAGAATAATTAACCACCTACATATACAATATTGCTCAACAGCCATCAAGTGTAGATTCGTGCAGTATAAGGGTTGAAAGACGAGCAGAGGTCCAGAGATAGAAAAAAAGAATGAGAGAGGTCAGGGGAGGTGCAAGAGGATTAACGTAGGAGTGTAAGAATATTGTAGTAATGAAGAAAAGTTATAGCATAAGGATAACTGACATAAGTTGGTAAGTAGGTAGCATATTTGAGTACAAAGTTTGGAAAGTATTAGAATAAAACTTATGTGTTGCTGCACGACTAGCTCTTAGCCCAACCAGTGGCCTCACAGTGGACCATGGGATGGATCTGTTTTTCTTGTCTACATTGAGGGAAAGGGGTATTTCACAAGATGCAGAAGCGACGATTTCAGAAGCAAATGCTGTGAGTGAATTAGCTCGTAAAAAGCATTTTTATTTTCTTTTATCTTTCTGCCAGTCTTGGGGCTTGAATTCATTGCCTGAGCACTGTCCTCGGGTTTTCTCAAGTCTAGCCCTCTGCCACTTGAGCCACAGTGCCACATGTAGATTTTCTATCTATGTGGTACTGAGCAATCAAACCCAGATCTTCATGGATGCTAGGCAAGCACTCTACCACTATGCCAAACTCTCAACCCTGACATAGTAATTATAAAGTCATCATCATCATCATCATCATATCCAAATATTCTTTCTCCTACAAAGAATGAACACTTAACTGTGTCTAATGTTTTTTTTTTAATTTCACTAATTCTTCTGAGTTTTTCCCTCTTGCATTTTTTACACATGACAGCAATGCTAATCATCAGGAAAAAATTGATTAGGATACAGAAACCTAATAATATCCTAGTAGATTGACGTCAAAAATATGTGCAAGATGCCCTGTGTGTTTGACCTAGTGGGAGAGTCCTTGGCTACCAAGCAGTAAGCCTCAGGTTTGATTCCTCATTACCACATACATAGAAAACGCTGCAAGTGGTGCTGTGGCTCGGTGGGACAGCTAAAGCCTAAAGAAAGCCCAAGAACCATGTTCAGACTCTGAGGTCAAGTCCCAAGACTAGCAAAAACAAAAAAAAATTCGACAAGGGGCAAAATGCAGGCAGAGAAGGCACTGTGAAGCAAATGTTTTGTAAAGGATGAGGGCAATATTGACCCTTAAGTTTGTATCTTACCTAAGAAAGGCTCCTTGAGCCTGAGACCAGACTGGTAGTTGGGCCTAGTGGAAGACATTGGGATTGGACAAATAAGGTGTGCTGTATACTACATCCACATGTATATTGTGAGACTGGAGGAGAGATTCAGCCTCCAGTATGTCTGTGGTGAGGTCTTATGTGAGCAAGGACCTTTGGTCATTGGGCCCTGAAAGGTGACCCTGCCTCCCTCACAATGGAACAGAATATGGAACCCTGGTAACCAAGCCACTGTAACTAACAACCAGCTCAAGCCAGCTCACTTGGCCTGTGGCTCAGGAGGAAGAAAGATGTTCCTGTGCTGTTGCCAAAGGTCAGGAAACTCGAGTCTCAGGCATGGAAGTTGTGGATGTCTTACCCGAAGATGTACATGCTAGATCATTGCCAAGCCACAAATCCAGTATAACAGGCCTTTCTCTAAGAAGAAGGCCAGGAAAATCCAGGGCAACCAGATGAGGTAAATTTCTAAGAAGAAATGTATTTGACCCCATCATCCTCCCCACACACTACAACTTTTTTTTCCATTTTTATTGTAATTAATAAAAGGGTTAGATGATATTTGCCAGATAGAAAGTGCATTAATTCACATACATTGATACCCTTTCACATGTCTTGGTACCCATTTCCCTCCAACCCCACACCCCCCACCAATCTTGGTTTTCCCCCCTTCCCTATCAAATTTCAAATATCCAAATACAAATAAATTCAATAGATCAGATAACAAACTGAGATACTATACCAATATGGGATAACCAAGGGACAGCAGACGAGATGAGAGACAACATAGTACATTAAGGACAACAATCATTCATTATATGGCTTTTGTGTCAATATCCTGGAGGTCCTTTCAATTAGCTTCACATTATATGGCCTTATAGGTGGCCTTTTGCTCTATTGCCAATCTCTGCTAGTAGAGCCCAAGGTTTCTACTGATTATGACGAATGAGGGAAACCACTGAGCCTAAGTTCTTTGAGTCTGGCTTACTTCACTTAATATGATTTGTTCTAAGTCTTTCCATTTCCTAACAAATGGGGCGATGTCATTCTTTCTGACAGCAGCATAGAATTCCATTGTGTACAAATACCACAACTTGTTGATCCACTCATCAACTGAGGGACAACTGGGTTGGTTCCATATCTTTGCTATGGTGAATAGTGCTGCAATGAACATTGTTGTGATAGTGGGTTTAGTATGTCCTTGCTTCTGGATTGTTGGGTAAATGCCAAGTACTGGAATTGCTGGGTCATAGGGGAGTTGTATGTTTAGCCTTTTGAGGCACTGTCTCACTGCTTTCCATAGTGGTTGAACGAGTTTGCACTCCCACCAACAGTGTAGTAGTGATCCCTCCTGACCACATCCCCTCCAGCATCTGTTGTCATTCGTTTTCCTGATCCTGGCCATTCTAACTGGAGTTAGGTGGAATCTTAGACTTGTTTTGATTTGCATTTCTTTTACGAACAGAGATGTTGAGCATTTCTTCATGTGTCTATAGGCCATTTTTGTTTCTTCTTCAGAGAAGACTCTCTTTAAGTCTTTGGCCCATTTTGTAATGGGATGGGTGTTACTTTGGAGGTTAGTTTTGGAGTGATTCAATTTTTTGAGTTGTTGATATATTTTAGATAGGAGGCCTTGTTCCGTTGTTTGGGTGGTGAAGATCTTCTCCCACTCTGTAGGCTTCCTGATTAGTTTACTAGCTATATCCGTTGCCATACAAAAGCTCTGCAGTTTAATGCAGTCCCACTTATCCAGCCTTTCTCTGATTTGTTGTGATTCTTGGTCCTTATTAAGAAAGTTTCGACCTGTACCAAGGAGGCCTAGTGTATCTCCTATTCCTTCCTGTAAACTTTTCAGTGTGTCAGTTTTTACCTCCACGTCTTTGATCCATTTGGAGTTAATTCTAGTGCAAGGGGACAAAGAAGGATCCAACTTTAGTTTTCTGCAGGTGTTTAACCAGTTCTGCCAGCACAACTTGTTGAAGAGGCTATCTTTCTTCCATTCTATTTTTTTGGCTCCCTGGTCAAAGATTAGGTGGCCATAGGTCTGTGGTTTAATATCTGGGTCCGCATTTCTACTCCATTGGACTTTAGGCCTGTTCTTTTGCCAGTACCAAGCTGTTTTGAGAATTATAGCTCTGTAATAGAGCCTTAAGTTTGGAATTGAAATTCCTCCAGCGCTGTTCTTTCTGCTAAGAAGTGTTTTTGCTATACGGGGTCTTTTATTATTCCATATGAAATTTTGAATTGCCTCTTCTATGTCTTTAAAGAATGACATTGGGATGTTGATGGGTATTACATTGAATTTGTAGATAGCCCTTGGCAAGATTGTCATTTTCACAATGTTGATTCTTCCAATCCAGGAGCACGGGAGGTTTTTCCATTTCCTTAGTTCTGCTTAATTTCCTTTTTTAGGGTTTTAAAGTTTTCATCTAAACGGTCCTTTACATTCTTAGTTAAGCTAATTGCTAGGTACTTTATTTTCTTTGAGGCTATTGTGAAAGGATTTTCTTTCCTGATTATTGCCTCGTTCCTCTCAGTGTTGGCGTAAAGTAAGGCAGTTGATTTGTGAGGGTTGATTTTATGGCCTGCTACCCTTCCAAAGCTTTGAATCAACTCAAGGAGCTTGGGAGTAGAGTCTATAGGATTCTTTAAATACAGAATCATGTCATCGGCAAAGAGGGATAGTTTTATTTCCTCTTTCCCTACTTGGATCCCCTTTATGCTTGCTTCTTGCCTTATTGCACTGCCTAGGAATTCTAGTACTATGTTAAAAAGGAGTGGAGAGAGTGGGCATCCTTGTCTCGTTCCTGATTTTAGAGAGAATGGCTTTAGATTTTCACCATTAAGTATAATACTAGCAGTGGGTTTCTCATACACAGCCTTTATTACATTGAGAAATGTTGCATGGATTCCTAGTTTCTCCACATCTTTTAACATAAAGGGGTTTTGGATCTTGTCAAATGCCTTTTCCACATCTATTGAGACAATCATGTGATTTTATCCCTGCTCCTGTTGATGTGTTGAATTATATTAATTGATTTGTGTATGTTGAACCAGCTTTGCCTCCCTGTGATGAATCCAGTTTGATCATAGTGTATATTTTTTTTGATGAGTTGTTGTAGACGGTTGGCCAGTATTTTGTTGAGAAGTTTTGCATCGAGGTTCATCAAAGAAATGGGTCTATAGATCTCTTTCTTTGATGAATCTCTGTCTGGTTTGGGGATGAGGGATATGCTGGCTTCACAGAATCAGTTTAGTAAAGAACCTTCATTTTCAATTTCGTTGAAGAGCTTGAGGAGTATTGGTGTGAGCTCTGCTTTGAAGACCTTATAGAATTCAGCTGTGAATCCATCTGGCCCTGGGCTCTTTTTAAGTGGAAGTTGTCTAATTTCCATTTCTATTTCAGAGCTTGAAATAGGCCTGTTGAGTTGGGTTAGCTCTTCTTGGTTCAGTGTGGGTATGTTAATATTGTCTAGGAATTCATCCATTTCTTCTAGATTCTCAAATTTGTTGGCGTAAAGGTTTGAGAAGTATTCCCTCATGATATTCTGGATCTTGGTAATTTCTGTCGTGATATTACCATTTTCATCTGCGATTTTGTTTATTTCGATATGCTCTCTTCTTTTTTGATAAGATTTGCTAAGGGCTTGTCAATTTTGTTAATTCTTTCAAGAACCAACTCCGTGTTTTGTTGATTCTTTCTATAGTTTTTTTTATTCCGAGTCATTTATTCTGCTTTGATTTTAATAATTTGCTTTCTCCTAATGGGTTTAGGGTTGGTTTGTTGCTCTTTTTCCAGGAGGTTAAGGTGAGACATTAACTCGTTGGTTTGCCATTTTTCCAACTTGCTGTTGTAGGCACTCCGCGCTATAAATTTTCCTCTGAGTACTGCCTTTGTTGTGTCCCTAAGGAGTTGATATTTGTGTGCTCCTTATTGTTAAATTTCATAAACAGTTGTATATCTGTTCTGATCTCTTCGATTACCCATTGTTTTTGATTCAACAATGTGTTGTTCAGTCTCCATGAGTTCCAGGGTTTTCTTTGGTGGAGATGTGTGTTCAGCTCCAATTTGATGCCTTTATGGTCTGAGAGTGTGCATGGAATAATTTCAGTGTTTCTGAATCTGTCCAGGTTTGCTTTATGGCCTAAGATGTGGTCTATTTTGGAAAATGTTCCATGTGCTGCTGAGAAAAACGTATATTGTGGTGTTACTGGGTGGAATATTCTGCAGATGTCTGTTAGATCTAGTTGGTATATATAGTTGTTCAGTTCTAAGGTTTCTCTATTGAGTTTTTGCCTTGTTGATCTGTCCATAGGTGAGAGTGGTGTGTTAAACTCACCAACAATCACTGTGTTTCGATCTATGTATGGTTTCAGTGTAAGTAAAGTTTGCTTGATGAAGTTTGGAGCTCCGGGATTGGGTGTGTAAATATTTAGGATTGTTATGTCTTCCGGGAGGAAAGATCCCTTTAGTAGTATGTAGTAACCTTCTTTGTCTTTTCTTACTAATTTTAGTTTGAAGTCTATTGTATCTGATATGAGGATGGCAACTCTAGCCTGTTTATGGGGGCAGTTAGCTTGATAGAGTTTATTCCAACCTCTCACTTTCAAAAGATGATTGTTTTTGGGTAAGATGTGTCTCTCAAAGTCAGCAGAACGATGACTGTTGCTTTTTGATCCAACTAGACAACCTATGCCGTTTAATTGGATAGTTAAATCCATTGATATTGAGAGTTAGGATTGAGAGATATTTATTAGTTCCTACCATTTTTAAAAGCTTTTAGTAGGGCCTGTGTCTTGACAGTTCTTGTGGTCCTTAGATGGTATGCTGTTTAGGTGCCATTTCTTTCCCTATATTGCATTTATTTTGGTTTTCTAGGTATAGAGCATCTTTGAGAATTCTCTGTAGTGTTGGTTTTGTTTCGACATATTGTTGCAGCTTTTCCCTGGAATGGAATGTTTTTATTTTTCCCTCAGTTATGAATGAGAGCTTAGCTGGCTACAGTATTCTTGGTTGGTAGTTATTTGATATAAGGGCATGACATATATGCTTCCAGTCACTTCGTGCTTGCATGGTCTCTGCTGAGAAATCTGGGGTTATTCTGATTGGTTTGCCTTTGTAGGTTACTGATCCCTTTTCCCTGGCTGCCTTTAGGATCTTTCCTTTCATTTCTATTGATCCAGTTCGGATCACAATTTGGCGGTGGGATGTTCTTTTCTGGTCAGGTCTGTTTGGGGTTATAAAAGCTTCTCGTATCTGGATGGGCCTGCCCTTCTGGATATTTGGGAAATTCTCTGAGATGATTCCCTGAAGTATATTTCCAATACCATTGACCTCTTTCTCCACGCCCTCCTCAGTACCAACTAGCCTTAAATTAGGCTTCCTAATTGTATCTTGGACCTCCTGAAGCGCTCTCTCATATTTCCTAGATTTGGATTGACTCATTTTCTGTTCTTTATAATACCTAAATTATCTTCAGCCACGGAAAGTCTCTCCTCTGCAATGTCTAACCTGCTATCAAAGCTATCTACTTTATTTTTCATCTCCCTTGCTTCTAATTGCTCACTTTTGATGCCTTGCATCCCTTGTTTTAGATCATGTATGGATTTCTTTATCTCCTTGATTTCCTTTTGAGTGGTTAGCTCAGTAGCTTTATTTTCTTTGGACATTTGCTGGAGTTTGGTCACGTTTTTATTTGTGGATTCTTTGAATTCATCCATCTTTCTTTGAAAAACCTTTATTATGGCCTCCTTTATGGCTTCTTCTTTTTCACTTTTCACCTTGCTTTGCTTTCCTCTTGTTCAGGGAGGGCTTCCTCCATTATCTCTTTCTTTATATTTTCACATTTTTCATTAATGATGTTTATCAATTGCATTTGTGTAGCAATTGGAAGACTCTCCTCTAGGTTTGCCAGTGACTGTTCCATTGTCTGTTTACATTGGGTGGGGGATGTTGTTTCTTGATTTGACATTTTTCTTGAGTTTCTTGTTCTGCCCATTTGAAACTGGGAGCAAGAATACTACTAAATACCATTATAGTTTTTCAGATATAACCAACCTACACCTCTGTAGCTGGAAGACACTAGATGTTCACAAGTTTTGATTGGTATGATCACTCTTTCTTTTTGTGCACTTACAGACCAGCCTAATACAACCACTGATAAGCGATTTATACCCAAATCAATAAGCCTCTCAATCCAATCTCTATTGTCTTTAAGTCCCTCTGAGCCTAGAGAATAATTAACCACCTACATATACAATATTGCTCAACAGCCATCAAGTGTAGATCCGTGCAGTATAAGGGTTGAAAGACGAGCAGAGGTCCAGAGATAGAAAAAAAGAATGAGAGAGGTCAGGGGAGGTGCAAGAGGATTAACATAGGAGTGTAAGAATATTGTAGTAATGAAGAAAAGTTATAGCATAAGGATAACTGACATAAGTTGGTAAGTAGGTAGCATATTTGAGTACAAAGTTTGGAAAGTATTAGAATAAAACTTTTGTGTTGCTGCACGACTAGCTCTTAGCCCGACCAGTGGCCTCACAGTGGGCCATGGGATGGATCTGTTTTTCTTGTCTACGTTGAGGGAAAGGGGTATTTCACAAGATGCAGAAGCGAAGATTTCAGAAGCAAATGCTGTGAGTGAATTAGCTCGTAAAAAGCATTTTTATTTTGTTTTATCTTTCTGCCAGTCTTGGGGCTTGAATTCAGGGCCTGAGCACTGTCCTCGGGTTTTCTCATGTCTAGCCCTCTGCCACTTGAGCCACAGTGCCACTTAAAGATTTTCTATCTATGTGGTACTGAGCAATCAAACCCAGATCTTCATGGATGCTAGGCAAGCACTCTACCACTATGCCAAACTCTCAACCCTGACATAGTAATTATAAAGTCATCATCATCATCATCATATCCAAATATCCTTTCTCCTACAAAGAATGAACACTTAACTGTGTCTAATGCTTTTTTTTAATTTCACTAATTCTTCTGTGTTTTTCCCTCTTGCATTTTTTACACATGACAGCAAAGCTAATCATCAGGAAAAAATTGATTAGGATACAGAAACCTAATAATATCATAGTAGATTGACGTCAAAAATATGTGCAAGATGCCCTGTGTGTTTAACCTAGTGGGAGAGTCCTTGGCTACCAAGCAGTAAGACTCAGGTTTGATTCCTCATTACCACATACATAGAAAACGCTGCAAGTGGTGCTGTGGCTCGGTGGGACAGCTAAAGCCTAAAGAAAGCCCAAGAACAATGTTCACACTCTGAGGTCAATTCCCAAGACTAGCAAAAACAAAAAAAATTCGACAAGGTGGAAAATGCAGGCAGAGAAGGCACTGTGAAGCAAATGTTTTGTAAAGGATGAGGGCAATATTGACCCTTAAGTTTGGATCTTACCTAAGAAAGGCTCCTTGAGCCTGAGACCAGACTGGTAGTTGGGCCTAGTGGAAGACATTGGGATTGGACAAATAAGGTGTGCTGTATACTACATCCACATGTATATTGTGAGACTGGAGGAGACATTCAGCCTCCAGTATGTCTTTGGTGAGGTCTTTTGTGAGCAAGGATCTTTGGTCATTGGGCCCTGAAAGGTGACCCTGCCTCCCTCACAATGGAACAGAATATGGAACCCTGGTAACCAAGCCACTGTAACTAACAACCAGCTCAAGCCAGCTCACTTGGCCTGTGGCTCAGGAGGAAGAAAGATATTGCTGTGCTGTTGCCAAAGGTCAGGAAACTCGAGTCTCAGGCATGGAAGTTGTGGATGTCTTACTCGTAGATGTACATGCTAGAACATTGCCAAGCCAAAAATCCAGTATAACAGAACTTTCTCTAAGAAGAAGGCCAGGAAAATCCAGGGCAACCAGATGAGGTAAATTTCTAAGAAGAAATGTATTTGACCCCATCATCCTCCCCACACACTACAACTTTCTTTTTTTTTCATTTTTTTATTGTAATTAGTAAAAGGGTTAGATGATACTTGCCAGATAGAAGGTGCATTAATTCACATACATTGATACCCTTTCACATGTCTTGGTACCCATTTCCCTCCAACCCCACACCCCCCACCCGTCTTGGTTTTCCCCCCTTCCCTATCAAATTTCAAATATCCAAATACAAATAAATTCAATATATCAGATAACAAAGTGAGATACTATACCAATATGGGATAACCAAGGGACAGCAAGCGAGATGAGAGACAACATAGTACATTAAGGACAACAATCATTCATTATATGGCATTTGTGTCAATATCCTGGAGGTCCTTTCAATTAGCTTCACATTATACGGCCTTATATATGGCCTTTTGCTCTATTGCCAATCTCTGCTAGTAGAGCCCAAGGTTTCTACTGATTATGACGAATGAGGGAAACCACTGAGCCTAAGTTCCTTTGAGTCTGGCTTACTTCACTTAATATGATTTGTTCTAAGTCTTTCCATTTCCTAACAAATGGGGCGATGTCATTCTTTCTGACAGCAGCATAGAATTCCATTGTGTACAAATACCACAACTTGTTGATCCACTCATCAACTGAGGGACATCTGGGTTGGTTCCATATCTATGCTATGGTGAATAGTGCTGCAATGAACATTGTTGTGCTAGTGGGTTTAGTAGGCCCTTGTTTCTGGATTGTTGGGTAAATGCCAAGTACTGGAATTGCTGTGTCATAGGGGAGTTGTATGTTTAGCGTTTTGAGGCACTGCTGCACTGCTTTCCATAGTGGTTGAACGAGTTTGCACTCCCACCAACAGTGTAGTAGTGATCCCTCCTGACCACATCCCCTCCAGCATCTGTTGTCATTCGTTTTCCTGATCCTGGCCATTCTAACTGGAGTTAGGTGGAATCTTAGACTTGTTTTGATTTGCATTTCTTTTATGACCAGAGATGTTGAGCATTTCTTCATGTGTCTATAGGCCATTTTTGTTTCTTCTTCAGAGAAGACTCTCTTTAAGTCTTTGGCCCATTTTGTAATGGGATGGGTGTTACTTTGGAGGTTAGTTTTGGAGTGATTCAATTTTTTGAGTTGTTGATATATTTTAGATATGAGGCCTTGTTCCGTTGTTTGGGTGGTGAAGATCTTCTCCCACTCTGTAGGCTTCCTGATTAGTTTACTAGCTATATCCGTTGCCATACAAAAGCTCTGCAGTTTAATGCAGTCCCACTTATCCAGCCTTTCTCTGATTTGTTGTGATTCTTGGTCCTTATTAAGAAAGTTTCGACCTGTACCAAGGAGGCCTAGTGTATCTCCTATTCCTTCCTGTAAACTTTTCAGTGTGTCAGCTTTTACCTCCACATCTTTGATCCATGTGGAGTTAATTCTAGTGCAAGGTGACAAAGAAGGATCCAACTTTAGTTTTCTGCAGGTGTTTAACCAGTTCTGCCAGCACAACTTGTTGAAGAGGCTATCTTTCTTCCATTCTATTTTTTTTGGCTCCCTGGTCAAAGATTAGGTGGCCATAGGTCTGTGGTTTAATATCTGGGTCCGCAGTTCTACTCCATTGGACTTCAGGCCTGTTCTTGTGCCAGTACCAAGCTGTTTTGAGAATTATAGCTCTGTAATAGAGCCTTAAGTTTGGAATTGAAATTCCTCCAGCGCTGTTCTTTCTGCTAAGAAGTGTTTTTGCTATACGGGGTCTTTTATTATTCCATATGAAATTTTGAATTGCCTCTTCTATGTCTTTAAAGAATGACATTGGGATGTTGATGGGTATTACATTGAATTTCTAGTTAGCCCTTGGCAAGATTGTCATTTTCACAATGTTGATTCTTCCAATCCAGGAGCATGGGAGGTTTTTCCATTTCCTTAGTTCTGCTTTAATTTCCTTTTTTAGGGTTTTAAAGTTTTCATCTAAACGGTCCTTTACATTCTTAGTTAAGCTAATTGCTAGGTCCTTTATTTTCTTTGAGGCTATTGTGAAAGGATTTACTTTCCTGATTATTGCCTCGTTCCTCTCAGTGTTGGCGTAAACTAAGGCAGTTGATTTGTGAGGGTTGATTTTATGGCCTGCTACCCTTCCAAAGCTTTGAATCAGCTCAAGGAGCTTGGGAGTAGAGTCTATAGGATTCTTTAAATACAGAATCATGTCATCTGCAAAGAGGGATAGTTTTATTTCCTCTTTCCCTACTTGGATCCCCTTTATGCTTGCTTCTTGCCATATTGCACTGCCTAGGAATTCTAGTACTATGTTAAAAAGGAGTGGAGAGAGTGGGCATCCTTGTCTTGTTCCTGATTTTAGAGGGAATGGCTTTAGATTTTCACCATTAAGTATAATACTAGCAGTGGGTTTCTCATACACAGCCTTTATTACATTGAGAAATGTTCCATGGATTCCTAGTTTCTCCACATCTTTTAACATAAAGGGGTTTTGGATCTTGTCAAATGCCTTTTCCGCATCTATTGAGACAATCATGTGATTTTATCCCTGCTCCTGTTGATGTGTTGAATTATATTAATTGATTTGTGTATGTTGAACCAGCTTTGCCTCCCTGTGATGAATCCAGTTTGATCATAGTGTATATTTTCTTTTTGATGAGTTGTTGTAGACGGTTGGCCAGTATTTTGTTGAGAAGTTTTGCATCGAGGTTCATCAAAGAAATGGGTCTATAGATCTCTTTCTTTGATGAATCTCTGTCTGGTTTGGGGATGAGGGATATACTGGCTTCACAGAATCAGTTTAGTAAAGAACCTTCATTTTCAATTTGGTTGAAGAGCTTGAGGAGTATTGGTGTGAGCTCTGCTTTGAAGACCTTATAGAATTCAGCTGTGAATCCATCTGGCCCTGGGCTCTTTTTAAGTGGAAGTTGTCTAATTTCCATTTCTATTTCAGAGCTTGAAATAGGCCTGTTGAGTTGGGTTAGCTCTTCTTGGTTCAGTGTGTGTATGTTAATATTGTCTAGGAATTCATCCATTTCTTCTAGATTCTCAAATTTGTTGGCGTAAAGGTTTGAGAAGTATTCCCTCATGATATTCTGGATCTTGGTAATTTCTGTCGTGATATTACCATTTTCATCTGCGATTTTGTTTATTTCGATATGCTCTCTTCTTTTTTTGGTAAGATTTGCTAAGGGCTTGTCAATTTTGTTAATTCTTTCAAGAACCAACTTCTTGTTTTGTTGATTCTTTCTATAGTTTTTTTATTCCAAATCATTTAATTCTGCTTTGATTTTAATAATTTGCTTTCTCCTAATGGGTTTAGGGTTGGTTTGTTGCTCTTTTTCCAGGAGGTTAAGGTGAGACATTAACTAGTTGGTTTGCCATTTTTCCAACTTGCTGTTGTAGGCACTCCGCGCTATAAATTTTCCTCTGAGTACTGCCTTTGTTGTGTCCATAAGGAGTTGATATTTGTGTGCTCCTTATTGTTAAATTTCATAAACAGTTGGATATCTGTTCTGATCTCTTCGATTACCCATTGTTTTTGATTCAACAATGTGTGGTTCAGTCTCCATGAGTTACAGGGTTTTCTTTGGTGGAGATGTGTGTTCAGCTCCAATTTGATGCCTTTATGGTCTGAGAGTGTGCATGGAACAATTTCAGTGTTTCTGAATCTGTCCAGGTTTGTTTTATGGCCTAGGATGTGGTCTATTTTGGAAAATGTTCCATGTCCTGCTGAGAAAAACGTATATTGTGGTGTTACTGGGTGGAATATTCTGCAGATGTCTGTTAGATCTAGTTGGTCTATATAGTTGTTCAGTTCTAAGGTTTCTCTGTTGAGTTTTTGCCTTGTTGATCTGTCCATAGGTGAGAGTGGTGTGTTAAACACACCAACAATCACTGTATTTCGATCTATGTATGGTTTCAGTGTAAGTAAAGTTTGCTTGATGAAGTTTGGAGCTCCGGGATTGGGTGTGTAAATATTTAGGATTGTTATGTCTTCCGGGAGGAAAGATCCCTTTAGTAGTATGTAGTAACCTTCTTTGTCTTTTCTTACTAATTTTAGTTTGAAGTCTATTGTATCTGATATGAGGATGGCAACTCTAGCCTGTTTATGGGGGCAGTTAGCTTGATAGAGTTTATTCCAACCTCTCACTTTCAAAAGATGATTGTTTTTGGGTAAGATGTGTCTCTCGTATTCAGCAGAACGATGACTGTTGCTTTTTGATCCAACTAGACAACCTATGCCGTTTAATTGGAGAGTTAAGTCCATTGATATTGAGAGTTAGGATTGAGAGATATTTATCAGTTCCTACCATTTTTAAAAGCTTTTAGTAGGGCCTGTGTCTTGACAGTTCTTGTGGTCCTTAGATGGTATGCTGTTTAGGTGCCATTTCTTTCCCTATATTGCATTTATTTTGGTTTTATATGTATAGAGCAAGTTTGAGAATTCTCTGTAGTGTTGGTTTTGTTTCGACATATTGTTGCAGCTTTTCCCTGGAATGGAATGTTTTTATTTTTCCCTCAGTTGTGAATGAGAGCTGAGCTGGCTACAGTATTCTTGGTTGGTAGTTATTTGATATATGGGCATGACATTTATGCTTCCAGTCACTTCGTGCTTGCATGGTCTCTGCTGAGAAATCTGGGGTTATTCTGATTGGTTTGCCTTTGTAGGTTACTGATCCCTTTTCCCTGGCTGCCTTTAGGATCTTTCCTTTCGTTTCTATTGATCCAGTTCGGATCACAATGTGGCGGTGGGATGTTCTTTTCTGGTCAGGTCTGTTTGGGGTTCTAAAAGCTTCTCGTATGTGGATGGGCCTGCCCTTCTGGATATTTGGGATATTCTCTGAGATGATTCCCTGAAGTATATTTCCAATACCATTGACCTCTTTCTCCACGCCCTCCTCAATACCAACTAGCCTTAAATTAGGCTTCCTAATTGTATCTTGGACCTCCTGAGGCGCTCTCTCATATTTCCTAGATTTGGATTGACTCATTTTCTGTTCTTTATAATACCTAAATTATCTTCAGCCACGGAAATTCTCTCCTCTGCAATGTCTAACCTGCTATCAAAGCTATCTACTTTATTTTTCATCTCCCTTGCTTCTAATTGCTCACTTTTGATGCCTTGCATCCCTTGTTTTAGATCATGTATGGATTTCTTTATCTCCTTGATTTCCTTTTGAGTGGTTAGCTCAGTAGCTTTATTTTCTTTGGACATTTGCTGGAGTTTGGTCACGTTTTTATTTGTGGATTCTTTGAATTCATCCATCTTTCTTTGAAAAACCTTTATTATGGCCTCCTTTATGGCTTCTTCTTTTTCACTTATCACCTTGTTTTTGCTTTCCTCTTGTTCAGCTATGGCTTCCTCCATTATCTCTTTCTTTATATTTTCACATTTTCCATTAAGGATGTTTATCAATTGCATTTGTGTAGCACTTGGAAGACTCTCCTCTAGGTTTGCCAGTGAATGTTCCATTGTCTGTTTACATTGGGTGGGGGATGTTGTTTCTTGATTTGACATTTTTCTTGAGTTTCTTGTTCTGCCTATTTGAAAATGGGAGCAAGATTACTACTAAATACGATTATAGTTTTTCAGATATAACCAACCTAGACCTCTGTAGCTGGCAGACACTAGATGTTCACAAGTTTTGATTGGTATTACCACTCTTTCTTTTTGTGCACTTACAGACCAGTCTAATACAACCACTGATAAGCGATTTATACCCAAAACAATAAGCCTCTCAATCCAATCTCTATTGTCGTTAAGTCCCTCTGAGCCTAGAGAATAATTAACCACCTACATATACAATATTGCTCAACAGCCATCAAGTGTAGATCCGTGCAGTATAAGGGTTGAAAGACGAGCAGAGGTCCAGAGATAGAAAAAAAGAATGAGAGAGGTCAGGGGAGGTGCAAGAGGATTAACGTAGGAGTGTAAGAATATTGTAGTAATGAAGAAAAGTTATAGCATATGGATAACTGACCTAAGTTGGTAAGTATGTAGCATATTTGAGTACAAATTTTGGAAAGTATTAGAATAAAACTTATGTGTTGCTGCACGACTAGCTCTTAGCCCAACCAGTGGCCTCACAGTGGACCATGGGAAGGATCTGTTTTTTTTGTCTACGTTGAGGGAAAGCGGTATTTCAGAAGATGCAGAAACGAAGATTTCAGAAGCAACTGCTGTGAGTGAATTAGCTCATAAAAAGCATTTTTATTTTCTTTTATCTTTCTGCCAGTCTTGGGGCTTGAATTAAGGGCCTGAGCACTGTCCTGGGGTTTTCTCAAGTCTAGCCCTCTGCCACTTGAGCCACAGTGCCACATCTAGATTTTCTATCTATGTGATACTGAGCAATCAAACCCAGATCTTCATGGATGCTAGGCAAGCACTCTACCACTATGCCAAACTCTCAACCCTGACATAGTAATTATAAAGTCATCATCATCATCATCATCATCATCATAATCATCATATCCAAATATCTTTTCTCCTACAAAGAATGAACACTTAACTGTGTCTAATGCTTTTTTTAATTTCACTAATTCTTCTGTGTTTTTCCCTCTTGCATTTTTTACACTTGACAGCAAAGCTAGTCATCAGGAAAAAAATGATTAGGATACAGAAACCTAATAATATCCTAGTAGATTGACGTCAAAAATATGTGCAAGATGCCCTGTGTGTTTGACCTAGTGGTAGAGTACTGGCTACCAAGCAAAAAGACTCAGGTTTGATTCCTCATTACCACATACATAGAAAACGCTGCAAGTGGTGCTGTGGCTCTGTGGGACAGCTAAAGCCTAAAGAAACCCCAAGAACAATGTTCACACTCTGAGGTCAAGTCCCAAGACTAGCAAAAACAAAAAAAATTCGACAAGGGGCAAAAAGCAGGCAGAGAAGGCACTGTGAAGCAAATGTTTTGTAAAGGATGAGGGCAATATTGACCCTTAAGTCTGGATCTTACCTAAGAAAGGCTCCTTGAGCCTGAGACCAGACTGGTAGTTGGGCCTAGTGGAAGACATTGGGATTGGACAAATAAGGTGTGCTGTTTACTACATCCACATGTATATTGTGATATTGGAGGAGAGATTCAGCCTCCAGTATGTCTTTGGTGAGGTCTTTTGTGAGCAAGGATCTTTGGTCATTGGGCCCTGAAAGGTGACCCTGCCTCCCTCACAATGGAACAGAATATGGATCCCTGGTAACCAAGCCACTGTAACTAACAACCAGCTGAAGCCAGCTCACTTGGCCTGTGGCTCAGGAGGAAGAAAGATGTTGCTGTGCTGTTGCCAAAGGTCAGGAAACTCGAGTCTCAGGCATGGAAGTTGTGGATGTCTTACTCGAAGATGTACATGCTAGATCATTGCCAAGCCACAAATCCAGTATAACAGAACTTTCTCTACGAAGAAGGCCAGGAAAATCCAGGGCAACCAGATGAGGTAAATTTCTAAGAAGAAATGTATTTGACCCCATCATCCTCCCCACACACTACAACTTTCTTTTTTTTCATTTTTTTATTGTAATTAGTAAAAGGGTTAGATGATATCTGCCAGATAGAAGGTGCATTAATTCACATACATTGATACCCATTCACATGTCTTGGTACCCATTTCCCTCCAACCCCACACCCCCCACCCGTCTTGGTTTTCCCCCCTTCCCTATCAAATTTCAAATATCCAAATACAAATAAATTCAATATATAAGATAAAGTGAGATACTATACCAATATGGGATAACCAAGGGACAGCAAACGAGATGAGAGACAACATAGTACATTAAGGACAACAATCATTCATTATATGGCTTTTGTGTCAATATCCTGGAGGTCCTTTCAATTAGCTTCACATTATGTGGCCTTATATATGGCCTTTTGCTCTATTGACAATCTCTGTTAGTAGAGCCCAAGGTTTCTACTGATTATGACGAATGAGGGAAATCACTGAGCCTAAGTTCCTTTGAGTCTGGCTTACTTCACTTAATATGATTTGTTCTAAGTCTTTCCATTTCCTAACAAATGGGGCGATGTCATTCTTTCTGACAGCAGCATAGAATTCCATTGTGTACAAATACCACAACTTGTTGATCCACTCATCAACTGAGGGACATCTTGGTTGGTTCCATATCTTTGCTATGGTGAATAGTGCTGCAATGAACATTGTTGTGCTAGTGGGTTTAGTATGCCCTTGTTTCTGGATTGTTGGGTAATGCCAAGTAGTGGAATTGGTGGGCCATAGGGGAGTTGTATGTTTAGCGTTTTGAGGCACTGCCGCAGTGCTTTCCATAGTGGTTGAACGAGTTTGCACTCCCATCAACAGTGTAGTACTGATCCCTCCTGGCCACATCGCCTCCAGCATCTGTTGTCATTCATTTTCCTGATCCTGGCCATTCTAACTGGAGTGAGGTGGAACCTTGGAGTTGTTTTGATTTGCATTTCTTTTATGACCAGAGATGTTGAGCATTTGTTCATGTGTCTATAGGCAATTTTGTTTCTTCTTCAGAGAAGACTCTCTTAAGTCTTTGGCCCATTTTTAATGGGATGGGTGTTACTTTGGAGGTGAGTTTTGGAGTGATTCAATTTTTTGAGTTGTTGATATATTTTAGATATGAGGCCTTGTTCCGTTGTTTGGGTGGTGAAGATCTTCTCCCAGTCTGTAGGCTTCCTGATTAGTTTACTAGCTATATCCGTTGCCATACAAAAGCTCTGCAGTTTAATGCAGTCCCACTTATCCAGCCTTTCTCTGATTTGTTGTGATTCTTGGTCCTTATTAAGAAAGTTTCGACCTCTGCCAAGGAGGCCTAGTGTATCTCCTATTCCTTCCTGTTAACTTTTCAGTGTGTCAGCTTTTACCTCAACGTCTTTGATCCATTTGGAGTTAATTCTAGTGCAAGGGGACAAAGAAGGATCCAACTTATTTTTATGCAGGTGTTTAACCAGTTCTGCCAGCACAACTTGTTGAAGAGGCTATCTTTCTTCCATTCTATTTTTTGGCTCCCTGGTCAAAGATTATGTGGCCATAGGTCTGTGGTTTAATATCTGGGTCCGCAGTTCTACTGCAATGGACTTCAGGCCTGTTCTTGTGCCAGTACCAAGCTGTTTTGAGAATTATAGCTCTGTAATGGAGTCTTAAGTTTGGAATTGAAATTCCTCCAGCGCTGTTCTTTCTGCTAAGAAGTATTTTTGCTATACGGGGTCTTTTATTATTCCATATGAAATTTTGAATTGCCTCTTCTATTTCTTTAAAGAATGACATTGGGATGTTGATGGGTATAACATTGAATTTGTAGATAGCCCTTGGCAAGATTGTCATTTTCATAATGTTGCTTCTTCCAATCCAGGAGCATGGGAGGTTTTTCCCTTTCCTTAGTTCTGCTTTTATTTCCTTTTTTAGGGTTTTAAAGTTTTCATCTAAACGGTCCTTTACATTCTTAGTTAAGCTAATTGCTAGGTACTTTATTTTCTTTGAGGCTACTGTGAAAGGAATTTCTTTCATGATTATTGCCTCGTTCCTCTCAGTGTTTGCGTAAAGTAAGGTAGTTGATTTGTGAGGGTTCATTTTATGGCCTGTTACCTTTCCAAATCTTTGAATCAGCTCAAGGAGCTTGGGAGTAGAGTCTATAGGATTCTTTAAATACAGAATCATGTCATTGGCAAAGAGGGATAGTTTTATTTCCTCTTTCCCTACTTGGATCCCCTTTATGCTTGCTTCTTGCCTTATTGCACTGCCTAGTAATTCTAGTACTATGTTAAAAAGGAGTGGAGGGAGTGGGCATCCTGAATGCTACCCCCTAGTACTTTAAAGCAAAGCTTTGGGCTTTGGCATTTTAAGCACAATTCAACGCTCTGTTTTTTGCTGGTTAATTAGAGGTAAAAATCTTATGGAATGTATTGCGTGGCTGATTTTGAACTGGAATCCTCAGTTCTCAGCTTATCTTGAGTAGCTAGGATTACAGTACTTTTACAACATGTATTCTCATACACATTGCTTCTGATCCAAACACTCATTGTTCAATTTAACTAACAAGATGTGAGGAACGATGATTGACTGTAATTTACTAGATGGGATTCTAGTGAGTATATATTTCCACTTCCACTCTGAAGTCAGGGAAATGTTTCTGGTACATGTTTCAACTATCTCCCAAAGAGGAAATAATATGTGAGTACGTTTGGTAGTATTTCAGATAGGAGATGGACTTTGGTGTTTGGAACCTGTTGGGCAGAGTGTATCAGCTGGGCTGTGATAACAGAGATGATGTTACAGACAGTAATATCTTCATCCCAGACAGACTTAATCCAGATCCTTGGATTTCAGGCCTTGAGTAGATAGAATTACAAGTGTGAGCTGCCACCACCACCTGGTTCATTTTGGAAACCTTAATTGCTTCTCATTTGTTCCTTTCCTTTTTTGGAAGATTGATCTAAGCTGGCTGATTGTGCATCACAATGAAGTGATTGGCCTCAGGAATTGCAAATATTTGTTTCATCAGCACGGAATGAATGAAGTTGATCTAAACCCAATAGTATTTTCCTTCTGATAAATAGGGAACTTACTTATATCATTTTTCCTTGCCTTTGCTTTCCCAAAGCAAGCAACATGTTTCTTAAAAACTATACTTCATGAGAATATTATAATTAGAAGCTATCTTCTGCACACTTCAGAATAGTCCTTGCATTTATAAACTTATATTACAATATTAGGTAGAAGAATGGTGACTGTTAGTTTCATAACTACTTCATATGTTTTACTCTTTAAGGCTCATTAAGTCAAGAAGGGATTAAATACATTTATATAATAGTAGAACATAGCTCCTGCTGATTTGATGTGTGTGCAGATGATACACAGATTTATTAGGATTACTCAAAAGTTTTCTTCAAATTTTCAGTAGTAGACTGCTATGCTAACTGGTAGGTGATAGTAATGATGCTGAAATTCTATGAATCAGCTATGAAGCAGAATTTCAGGGGAGAGTATTTGCTAGGGACTTAATTTCTAAGAAGCATATCAAGAATATTGAACTATAACTCCAAATGATGGAGGACTCAGCGTCACATTTTGTTGTTTTATGCAAGTCCTGGGACTTGAACCCAGGGCCTGGGAACTGTCCTTAAATGTTTTTTTTTGCTTCAGGCTAGTGTTCTACAACTTTATCCACAGCTCCACTTCCAGATTTTTGGTAATGAACTGTAAATCAGAATATCATGCAATTTGTTTGGGCTGGATTCAAACCTGATTCTGTGTAGATAGGATTCCAAGTGTGAGCGCACAGAGCCTGGCTAGTATCATTCATCATTCAAGTCATGGGACTGCAATTCTGCACCTGGGTCTTGTCACTGAGCTTTTCAGCTCAAGACTACTGCCCTATCCCTTGAGCCATAGGGCCACTTCTGGGTTTCTGGTGGTTAATTGGAGATAAGAGTCACATGGACTTCAGTGCCCAGGCTGACTTTGAACTGCTATCCTTGGATCCCAGCCTCTTGAGTAGCTACATTTACAAGTGTGAGCCACCATACCCGGCTAAATTATTTTTTAAGTTAATTTATTTTGTTAAGTCAATATATAGTTGGCATACGGTTACATAAGTAATGAACATATTTCTTAAGAAAATTGTTATCCCCTCCCTCATTTTTCTCTGTTTTCCTACCCTCAGCCCCCTCTCCACCCAGATTGTTCAGTTCATTTCCGTTTAGTGTCTTCCAAGTATCACTGTTCAATTGGTTCACCCTTTTTCCTTTGCTTTTTTTTTTTTTTTACCATTTTATCATACCCTCTCCATTCCCCAAATCACATAAACCTATGTACAAGACACAGGGTACCCGAATTCAACACAGTGACTACAGAGAATAAAACTAAAGGGAAAAAGAAGAAAAGAGGTAAAAAGCAAAGAAAATGAAAGAACATCATACAGTACCTTAGAAGCAACAACACTGAAAAAACAAAACATAAACCTTGGGCTGAAAATGAAGCTTGCCTAGCATGTATGAAACCCTGGATTCCATTCCTCAGCACCACATAAACAAAAAACTGGAAGTGCCACTGTGACTCAGCTGGTAGATTTCTTACGTTCAGCACAGAGTGTCTCCAAGTGACAAAAATCTGTCACATTTAAGTCAGGCTTCAAAACTTTGCTAGGAACCAGTTATGTGATTTGGAATAAAGTCCAGTTTTCAAAAAATCACTAGCCAGGCGCTGGAGGGTCATAATTGTCATTCTACTAGCCAGGGAGAAGGTGATTCAAAGCCTTTGCAAGCAAAAAAAATGAAAACAAAAAAAACTGTAAGAATCTACTCTCCACTTATCCACCCAAAAACTAAGTGGAGTTGTGGCTAAAACTGGTACAGCATTAGCCTTGAGGAAAAAGAACTAAGAGACCTTGCCCAGGTCCAAAGTTCAACCTCCCCACCAAGAAACAAAAAAAAGGAGTCCAGATACCTTAGTTTAAAAAGTATATCTGGATATCTTAGTAGATTTTTCTGATCTTTCCTCATTCATCTCATGGAACCACATAATCTTGATCCTGATCTGACTAAGAGCCTGCATTGTGCTTAATAAATTCATTCCACATATTCCAGTAGAATCTGGACAGCTAACAGCCACTTACCAATGCTTTATTCTACGTTTAGGCCAGTATGTCTTCATACCATCTACACAGTCAGCTATATCATCTTTCCAGAAGTATCATTGAGTGTAGAACACTCAGAACTAAAATAATTGCATAAAGATGTAATAAAAACCCTTGATTCATTAAGAAAATTTCTGTAACACTTAGAGCAAGTACATTAGTGGTATTTACCTCTAGCCTCTTTTTTAAAAAATTTATTAACATTGAATTTTACATCATATTTCAAATGTCATGTTTAACCAACAAGTATTCAAGAAGGGAATCGCTATACAATCACTGACACATAGATTTTAGAATATAGTAAAAATTAAGCTGAGTCTTTGTATGTCATAGATACAGATTAATCTATAATAAAACACATGTCTATAGAGTGTATAGTCTATCCTAGATTTTTATGTCTATGTAGTTATGTTTATATCTCCAAAATTATGTCCAGAACTTTGGGTATCAACTATTCGATCATCGATATCATGTACCTTTTGTTCCTTGGTCTTGACTTATCTCACTCAACAGGATTCACTCTAATTTCATCCACTACCCCAAAAATGCCATTATTATTTTTTTCTGTGCAGATCTTCTTTTTATGTATTTATATTTATTGTAATTTATAGAAGGGTTACATTATATTCACCAGATAGAAGGTGCATTACTTCTCAAACTTTGATACCCCATGTAATGATATGGTCCCCATTTCCCTTCCCCTACCCCCATTCATGTTCATTTCCCCCCTTCCCTATCCAATTTCAAATAACCAATTAGACACATATGAAATATATCAGAAAACAAGGTGAAATATTGTAACAATATGATATAACCAAGGGATAGCAAAAGAGATAAGAGATCACATAGTTCATTAAGGACAACAATCACTCATTATATGAGTTTTGTTTCTTTATCTTGGAGGTCCTTACATTTAGTGTCATACTATTTGTCACGATGTCTCTAGATTTTGTTCTATTGTAAATCTCTGGTAGCAGAGCCCAAGGTTTCTACTGAATTTGACAAATGAGGGAGACTCTTGGGCCTATGTTCCTTTGAGTTTGGCTTACTTCACTTAATATGATTTTTTTCCTTTTCATCCACTTCCCCGAGAATGCCATTATTTTATCTTGTCGGTTGGCTATATATCATTCCATTGTGTGTGTGTGCGTTTGTGTGTGTGTGTGTGTGTGTGTGTGTGTGTGTGTGTGTGTGTGTGTGCGTGTATCACATTTTTTGTAGTAGGGCATCTGGTTGTTTCCATCATCCAACCTCATTTTCTACAGATATTTTTATAGTCTCTTTTTTATTTTCAGGGTAATGTATAGAGGGGTTACGATTACATTTACAGGTAGTGGACTGCATTACTTCTCACACATTTATTCCACTCCACATGTTTTTGTCCCCAGTTCCCTCTCCCCTCCCCTTCCCAATCATCTTGTTTCCCCCCTTCCCTTTCCTATTTGACATAAACAAATAAACATATATACAATATGCCAGGGAAAAATCAGATACAGTAACAATCTGACATTAACCAAAGGGCAAAATAAGAGATGAGAAATAACATAGTAGATTAAGGACAAAAATCACACAAGATTAAGAGCAAAGATGACACAAGATATAGCTCTTGTTCCCGTATCCTAGAGATCCTTTCATTTAGCCTCATCCTATATGACCTTATATACCTAGGTTTTTGAGTTATTGTAATCCTCTGCTAGGACAGTCCTAGATGTGAACTAATTATTACAAATGAGGGAAACCATTGAGCTTATGTTTCTTTGGGTCTGGCTGCTTCACTTAATATGAATTTTTCCAAGTCTTTCCATTTCCTTACAAATGGGGCGATGTCATTCCTTCTGATGGCAGCATAGCATTCCATTGTGTATAAGTACCACATCTTCTTGATTCAGTCATCTACTGAGTGGCATCTGGGTTGGTTTCATATCTTTGCTATGGTAAATAGTGCTGCAATGAGCATCATTGTGCTAGTGGCTTTAGTATGTCCTTTATTCTGGACAATTGGGTAGATGCCAAGTAGTGGATTTGCTGGATTATAGGGGAGCTCTATGTTCAGTCTTTTGAGGAACCACCACACTGCTTTCCCTAGTGGTTGAACGAGTTTACACTCACACCAACAGTGTAGGTGTGATCCCACCTGGTCACTTCCCCACCAGTATCTCTTATTAGATTTTTTGATAATGGCCATTCTGACTGGAGTCAGGTGGAATCTCAAAGTTGTTTTGATTTTCATTTCCCTTATTGCTAGAGATATGGAGCATTTCTTCATGTGTCTAAAGCCCATTTTAATTTTTTCTTCAGAGAATACTCTTTTAAGTCTTTAGCCCACCTTTTAATAGGATGGTTGTTTCTTTGAAGATTTGTTTGGGAGAGATTCATTTTTTTCAGCTATAGATATATTTTAGATAACTACATATATTTTTGTAGAAAAAAGAATGGAAGCCATCATGCTGGCTCACAACTTAATTTCAGCTACTTAGGAGGCTCAGGGCTTAAGATCACAGGTCAAAGCCAACCAGGGCCCTACAGTGTGTGAGATCAAACTCTGTGAACATACAATGACTGTAAGAGGAATCTCACTGCCTGGAAATGTAACCTAATGATAGAGTGCTCACCTAGAATGCATGAAGACCTAGGTTCTATTCACCGGTACCGCATATTCAGAAAAAAGCTAGAAGTGGCGCTGTGTTTCAAGAGGCAGAGCACTCACCTTGGGCAAGCGAGTCCAATGAAAATGTCTAGGCCCTGAGTCCAAGCCGTAGGACTGGCAAAAAAAAAAAAAGAGCAATCTTACTTAAGTAACAAGGAATGTACCCTATATTTATACAGACTGAAAAATTCATTAAGAAATTAGAAAATATGTATAAAGTGCATAATTTCTTTTGTGTGTTGGCACTGGGTCTTCAACTGAGTGCTTCAGCTCTATCCCTGACCTTTTCTGCTCAAGGCTAGCACTCTACCAATGCAGCCCCAAATCAACTATCTTCAATTGAGATATAAGCGATGAATATTTCAGGGTGCTTCATGAAAAACATTTTTATAAATTGAAACTTTCAACACAGTCTTATTTTAGTATGAATGTTGAGATGGGAAGAGACAGAAAAAGTGAAATGTTTCCTGATCCCCATAGAGAAGAGACTCAGCAGAACCACTGTGGTCTGCAGGCTTCTTTGTGAATTTTGTTTGCTTGTTTGATTTTTGTCAATTGTGGGGCTTGAACTCTGGGCCTGGGCACTGTCCCTGAGCTCTTCAGCTCAAGGCTAGTGCTTTAATCTGTGAGCCACAGTGCCACGTCTGGATTTTCTGGCAGTTAACTGGGTACTTTGGCTGGCTTTAAACTTTGATTCTCAGATCTTAGCCTCCTGAGTAGCTAAGATTATAGGTGTGAGGTACCATCACCAGGCTGCTGCTCTGTTACTATGCAGGTTCTGGATCAAGAACTTCAAGTTCTTACTTCAATTTTTTCTTCTCTTGCCTGATACTCTGCCATTTGAACGAAGCCCCAGTTCCTGGTCTTTGTTGGTTAATGAGAGATATTATGATTTTCTAATATTCAGAGCAATGATTATAAAACCCAGCATTTTACTTACTTGAATAAATTAAGAGACAGGACCTAGTGAGATGGAAAACAAAATTTTTTTTCAAGTTGCTATCCTGTTCTAATGCATAAGTCTGCCTCTTTTGCTTACACACAAATATGTATTTTACCAATTTCTACTCTATTTTTGCTTAGCTTAAATCCACCACTGCCATTTCATAGATTTTGTTGTTGTTGTTTGCGGTGCTTGAACTCTGTGCCTGGGCTGTTCCTCAGATCTTCAGTTCAATGCCAGTGCTCTACTACTTTTGATTTGGCCAGTCCTGGGCTTGAACTCAGGGACTGAGCACTGTCCTTATATTTTCTCAAGGGTAGGGCTCTACCACTTCAGCCTCAGCACCACTTCCAGCATTTTTCTATGAATGTGATATTGAGGAATTGAACCCAGGTCTTCGTGCATGCTAGGCAAGCACTCTACCACTAGGCCAAACTCCCAGCCCAAAATTATTCATCATTACTATTAGCTATCTTCTTTTTTTTTTATTATTGATTCGTCATGTTGCTTGGACTTTGGGCCTGGACTCTCCCTGACCTCTTCAGCTCAAGGCTAGCGCTCTTCCTCTACAGCTCCATTTTTGGTTTCTGGTAGTTAATTGGTGATGTAAGTCTCACAAACATATGTGTCCAGGCTGGCTTTGGGCTTTGAACCAAGATCCTCCAATCTCAGCCTCCATAGTAGGTAGAATTACAAGCTTCAGCCAGCAGTGCCTGACTGTTTGATGTCTCTGTCTCTGTCTCTCAGTCTGTCTGTCTCTGTCTGTCTGCCTGTCTGTCTCTCTGTCTCTCTGTCTCTCTCTCTGTCTCTGTCTCTCTCTCTCTGTCTCTCTCTGTCTCTCTCTCTCTCTGTCTCTCTCTGTCTCTGTCTCTGTCTCTCTCTCTCTCTCTCTCTCTCTCTCTCTCTCTCTCTCTCTCTCTGTCTCTCTCTCTGTCTCTCTCTCACTCTTTTGGTTGTAAGACTTTAATTGTGCACCTGGGCAGTGTCCCTGGGCTCTTCAGCTCAAGGCTACAACCTTAAACACCTTGAGCCACAGTGTCACTTCTGGTTTTCTGGTGCTTAAGTGGAAGAAACAGTTTCATGCACTTTAGTGTCTGGCCTGGTTTTGAACTGTGATCCTCAGAACCCAACCTTCTGAGATCATTTCCAGCTTTTTTTTGGTGTAAGTGGTACAGAGTAATTGAACACAGGGCTTTGTGCATACTAGGCAAGCAAACTACCACTAGTGTGCACTCCAGCCTTAGATAAGGGCTTTCTTTTTCTTTTTCTTTTTTTCACTCATGGGGCTTGAACTCTGGGCCTGGATGTTTACCTTAAGCTCTTCAGCTCAAGGCAAGAGCTCTACCACTTGAGGCACATTATCATTTTGAATTTTCTGGATTACTTGGAAATAAGATTCTCACAGATTTTTATGCCTGGGCCATCTTTGAACCTCGATCCTCCAGGGTAGCTAGGATTACCAGGGTGAGCCACCAGTCACGGGCATTAAATTATTATTTTTTGCATGTCCTATGGCTTCAACTCATGGCCAGAGCACATCCTAGGGCTTGCTCAAGGATAGCACTTCACTTCAGCCAGCCAACTCCCGGTCCAAATAGGCCACTCTTGAAGCTAGAATTACAGAGATCTGCCATAATACTGGCATGTTGTTATCTAAGTATATAATTTTTCTTCTATTTTTGATGGCTTTTCCTTAGTGTACATATTTCCTACATATTTTATGGAAAACTTCCTTCCCACTGGGGCCATAAGTTAAGCCTAGTGGAAGCGTTCTTGCCGAGCATGAATGAAGACCCAAGTTCAATTCCTCAGCACAACATTGATAAAAAAAGATAAAAGTGGTGCTGTGGCACATGTGATAGAACTTGCGCCTTAAGAATAAACAAAAACAAAAACAAGGATCGTGCTCAGGTCCTGAGTCTAAGCCCAGTACTGGCAAAAAAAATTCTGCCCAAAGAAGACATTTAAACTTACTGTACTTTTCAAAAAATTTGTTGTTCATGGTGATATACAAAGAGATTGCTGTTACATATGTAATGAGTACATTTCTTGTAAACACTGTTACCCCCTCCCCCATTTTCTCTTTCCTTTCCCCCCAAGTCATAAATTTCATTTACAACAAATATATATGTATTTTCATTCCTGAAAAAAATAGTTTAAAATGTGTTCAAATAAATGATGTACGTTGATATATTTATCAAAATGGATTACTTGAACTCTAAAATAAACATTCTAAGTAATTTTTCTCATAAAATTGTAGTAATAAAACTAATATAAAAGGAATTTTAGTTTTTAATTTCTTATGTTTTACCTTTAACATTATTACACTAAGCATACTGTTTATGGTATTAATACAGACAAAATAGTAAGGTTGGGGGCCAGTAGTTTGGCTTGGTGGCACACACCCTGGACTGGCAAAAAAGAAGTAGGGTTAGATAAATCAGATTTATTTCCAAATGTGTGGAAAATGGTATGATTTCTTGTTTGGCTAGTCCTGCGGCTTGAACTGAGGGACCAGGAATTGTCCTTGGCCACATTTGTTCAAGGGTGGCACTCTTACACCTGAGCAACAGTGCCCCATCTGCTTTTTCTGTGTATGCAGTGTCGAGGAATTGAATCAAGGTCTTCTTGTATACTAGGCGAGCACTCTACAACTAGGCCACATTCAAAGCCAAAGTAGATTTTTGATGCTATTGTGGAGTTTTAATTTTCTTAAATATTTGTACAAAGCACAATGGATATATAAACAGACTTGAACTCACAGAACAGAGTCCCACATAATATTACAGTTACTCTGGCACTTCTCCCGATTGACAAAGCACATTTCCAGGCATCTGCTCTGTCCTTCAGCTTTGGTAGCTGACTTGTCTTTCCATGGAGGCCTGGCCTGGATTCCTGGTGATTCCATGCATTTCATAGTTCCCTGTATATCCAGTAAGGTTGTCTTCTATGGGACCAGACCTGTCTGGTTTTTGGCCCACCCAGGACCTATGTGTCTGAGGTCTCACATTATAAGTGGAAAATAAAACACAGTATAATAAGCACTGAAGAACTGCACACCATAATATTAACAATGAGAGTTTAATAGTTAGCAAAGTAAATACAATGAATACTTGACAAGAATCATGAGAGCAAGATAAAGGGACGTCTTTTTAGGAAGGGGACAGGGAAGCTCTAAATCCAGACTGGCCTCCAAGTTGCCTTCAGACAGTAATTCTACTTTCGAGTCCTCAGAAGGGTCTCCTTCCTCATGAGAAACAGAATGTCCTTCCTGAGTTAAGAGGGGGATGGATTCTGGTTTGTCGAATGGAGATTGAGTCTCTTTTAGTGAGATGGATGGGTCTGGATATTCTGTGAGGATGGATTCATTTTCCTCCAATGAATCCAGTATTGAGAGTACAATTGCTGCTTCCCATGGGGACATTTTCCATGAGCCCAGCGTGTGCCCCTTCAGCTTGCACAATAAGTGGAGTGTTACTCTGACTCAGATGGACTGACTCTGGGTGGAGTGTGAAAGGAAACGGAAGGAAATCTGGCTGCTCTTTTTCTTCCTCCATAGTATCTGCAGGTTCAACTGTGTCACACATGGGGTTCAGAGCAAAAGGTATATCCATAGGACTCTAAACCTGTTTGGTAATTTCTACAGAAGGCCCATGCTTTCTGGAGTGCAGTGGTGATTCTCAGTCTCCATCAGTCACCAGCTCCATTGGTGGGTTTTTCATCCGGAGTTCAGGATAAGCTCTTCCACGATGACCCAAACCTAAGAATAGAAATAGGTACAGAGTGGAGAGAGTGGACTCTGCAAGTTGAAGTGTCACTCAACTTCCATGAGGATCTAATGGAGGAACCTGTAGAACTGGAGTTTGGACTGAACACTGAGGAGGTGTAGGGTCTTTCTAATGAGTGCTTATTCCCGAGGACAGACATTACCTGGCTGACACCACCCATAAAGGGCATTTTGCCAAGCTCTGTAGAAGTAAGGGCCAACCAATATCTAGACCACATGGGCTTCCTACTCGCAGGTTCTGAGGCACCCACACCAGGACTTCTACTTTTTCTTGGTCTTACTGGTCACATATTTCTCCAGCTGGTCAAAAAGTTTGTGTTTAGAAGAGCAGGTCCAAAGCCGACATGTGGAGCCTCATATAGAGCTTGAGTTGTGTCAGGGTGTGGCAGTTCTTGAACTCGTAGAAATCACTCGGGTAGAAGTCCATTCACATCGTATAGATGGAACACATGATGCTGTGGGCACATTCGGTACAAGGAAAGTGAGAGCCTTCTCTCTCCATCCTGAGCCTTTTACCAAAGCCCCTTTCTTGCAGGATTCTATTGCTGTGGCTGTCCTGCAGAGATGTGCACTTATGTGCTGGGAGGGGGGTAAGAGACACTCGAGAACAGGATGACTTTTACCCCCCACTTCCAGAAGCTTCTGAGAGAGGCCTTTATGCATCTGTCCAAATTAAACGCACCTTAAATTAACTAAGTAAATGCTCTAAATAAATCAATAAGTGAATGCTCTAAATAAAGAACTAAATGCTCATTCCTCTAATCTTAGCCACCCAGCAGGCTGAGCTCTGAAGATCACAGTGGAAAGCCAGTCTAGTCAGTAAAAGTCTAAAGGCACTTGTCTTCAATTAGGCAGCAAAAAGCCAGAACTTGACCTATGACTCAAATGGTACAGTGCTAATTTTGAACACCAAAGGGATGGCATTTAGACCTGGGTTCAGGTTCAAGTGGCAGCACTGGACCACACACCAAAATGTAAATGCTTTCAGGTTCTAACAGGCAAAGCTATCACAATCCCTCCCTGATGGCTTAAAAGTGATTCAGCCCCCAGCTTTTCCTCTGACTCCAGTATTTCACAGGCCTCCGCCATTAGTACTGACACCTCATTTCTTACTGGGAAATGGGATTTCCTAGGATGTCACCTAGGTGAGGGTTGCAGTTGGGAGCCACTTACTCATGCCTGAAATCCAACTTCTCAGTAAGCACACTGTTGAGACTCCAGTAGCTTGTGAGGGAAATGAAATGGCATGGTGTCCCAGTCATAATGAAGTAGTTTGTGCACTTGTATCATGCTTAGCTCCCCTGTGAACACCCCAGTGAACCAAACAGGCTCAGAGAGGAGCCAAGTATTCCAAGGCTTGGCCAGGAGTGGTGAGCAAACATGGGTTTGGAGAGGGAACACTCACTTTTTCAAGAGAATTTCCAGCAACTACTACATTGTCCTCCACTATTTGAAATTGTGCAGGAAGTTTCCCACATAAAAGAGATCACCTTTCTGGTAGGCAGGGATCAGCTTTGTCAGCAGCATCTCCAACAGGCCTTCCTCCACGATCCTTAGGTTACAAGGCTCATTCAGAGTCTGAGCTGACTTACATCACACTGTATTGGCAAAACAGTGGATATTTCAAACGTAGGAATGGGACCACACTTCACACTGAGGAATTGGTATAGAGTAGATTGGAAATGACACACTCTAATCTCAGTATAGTCACTTGAAAGCACACAAGAAGGTTGTAGTTTGTGGGCAGGATGATGGGTTCAAATAGGTTTCCTCTCAATATACCTCATCTGAGTTGCCCTGGAGTTTCCTGGCTTTCTTCCTAGAGAAATGCCTGATATACTGGAATTTTGTCTTGGCCCTGATCCAGCATCTACTTCTTCAAGTGAGACATCCATATCTCTCATGCCTGAGATCCGAGCCTCCTGACCTTTGGCAACAGCACAGCAACATCTTTCTTCCTCCTGAGCCACAGGCCAAGGGAGCTGACTTGAGCTGGTTGTCACATACAGTGGCTTGGTTACCAGGGTTCCATATTCTGTTCCATTGTGAGGGAGGTAGGGTCACATTTCAAGGCCCAATGACCAAAGCTCCTTTGTCACAGAAGACCTCCCCAAAGACATACTGGAGGCTGAATCTCCCTTCCCACCTCACATATGGATGTAGTAAACAGCACACCTTTTTGTTCAAATCCCAAGTCATTAACTAGGCGTAAGTGCTAGCCTGGTCTCAGGCTCAAGGAGCCTTTCTTAGGTAAGATCCAAACTTAACTGTCACTATTCCCCTTAGACTTCACAAGACATTTTGCTTCACAGTGCCTTCTCAGCTTGCATTTTGCCTCTTGCACATTTTTTTTGCTAGTCCTGGGACTTGACCTCAGAGCCTGACCATTGTTCTTAGGCTTTCTTTAGGCTATAGCTGTCCCACCAAGCCACAGCACCACTTCCAGAGTTTTCTATATATATGGTACTGCAGAATCAAACCGGACTCTTTTTGTGTGGTAGCCAAGCACTCTACAAATAGATGAAAGACCCAGGCCATCTTGCACATATTTTTCACTTCAATCTACTAGGACGTTGTTAGGTTTCTCTATCCTAATCTATTTTTCTTCCTGATGAATATCTGTGCTGTCATCTGTAAAAATGCAAGTGGGAAAATCACAGAAGCATTGGTGACATAAAAAAGTCTTACAGACATAGATAAGTGTTCATTCTTTGTAGGAGAAAGGATATTTTGATATGATGATGATGACTATTTATAAATACTTAATCGGGGTTTAGACTTTGGCCCAGTGGTAGAGTGTTTGCCTAGCATCCATGAAGATCTAGGTTTGAGTCCTTAATATCACACAGATATAAAAATCCATATGGCAATGTGGCTCAAGTGGCAGAGGGCTAGACTTGGGAAAAGCCAAGAGCAGTGCTCAGGCCCTGAGTTCAAGCCCCAGAAAAAACAAAACAAAAGAAAAGAAAAGAAAAGTGCTTTTTACAAGTTATTCACTCACAGCATTTGCCTCTGAATTCTTCGCTTCTGCATCTTGTGACTTATCCCTTTCCCTCAATGTAGACAAGAAAAACAGATTTTATTACTTGCTATCCTGTTGTCCAATCTTTGGATATTAATTCAAAATACAATATTGCCTGAGATATTGTGTGTGTGCATGTGTGTGTGTATCTGCCAATGTGTGCATGCACACATGTGTACAGGGTTTAGGGCTTACTCATAAGGCCTGTGTGATAACCCTCAGCATCTTTTCCTCAAAGGTATTGGTCTTTCACTTGTAGCTTATTATAGCTAATTGGAGTTGAGAGATTCACTCAATTTCTTGCCCTGTGCATTGGAACCCAGTGCTGGGTTCTCATATTGTTAATTGTAGCTATAGAGAAGCCTGAGGTCTGGGGATCCTCGTTAGAATCCAGCCCCTGAAAGAAAGTCACTGATAGAAATCTTTATCTTCAGTTAAGCACGAATAAATAAGGCAAAAGTGGAACTGTGGCTCAGTTCCTCTTGTAGCAGCCATGAGAAAATTAGTAATTGGCAGCACCTGGTCCCTGAGAGAAATCCGTAGCACTGGTTCAAAAAAAGAAAGAAAATAATGAAAAAAATTAAAACTTGCTGAGGAATCCATAAGGATAAACGTGCCTGTGAATAATCTTGTCATTTCAGATTCCCTCAAGAGCTTAGGTCTCTCTATATTTCTTCAAGTTTTTTTTAAAGATATTTACATATTTTCTATCTTTCTTAAACAGAGATAGCCATCCACAAAACACAAACACAAACTCTCACACAGTATACCACCCACCCATAAGTGTCTGGCTATGTATATATGTATAGTCATATGTATTGATCTGTCTCTCTATACTAATATATTAATGCATAAACATATGTATTTAGACAAACAGGAAACATACATAGATAGGTCTCAGGCATTTCCAGATTTTGTGCAAGTCTTCTGAGTGCAACTTACCATTGTATTGTTTGTCAAGATAGAGTCCCTCTAACTTTTGGCCAGCTTCTTGTCCTTTGATACTTTTTTCTGCCAGTCCTCGGTTTTGAACGCTAGACCTGGATGCTGTCACTGAGCTTGAGCTTCTTGCATTCAGTAGTTTATTGCAGATAAGAGTCTCATGGAGTTTCTGTCCTGGGCTGGCTTTGAATTGTGATCCTCAGATCTCAAACTCCTGAGTAGCTAGGATGACAGTCTTGAGCTACCAGTACCTGGTTCCTTTGCCTCTTTTACCCTTTTTTGGCCCCACCACAGGCATGGTATCTACCTTCCTATGTTCTCTCCACCTACCCCCAGACAGGGGCCTGACAGATGCTTTCCACCCACTTATTCATGTTCTCCTCTGTATTGGCTGACAGCTAAGACATGCACTCACTTGTCTGGATGCCAACACAAAGCCATGTGATTGTTTCTGAGTCTGGAACATCCTATCAGATTTATAGCACCACAGAGGGTCAGGTTGATGCTCCTCCAGGGCTTCTTAAATTGTTCTCATATTAATCCACAACACGTTTGTCATCACTTGTCCAGCTAATTCATGGACTAAAGCAGCATTCCCTACAAACTTAGATCCCAATACCATGAGGACACTCAAGGGTGCATTAGGAGTGTGACCTGCAGGTGGATGTGAGCCTGTCTAAGTTGGAGGGGATTTCTCCACCACAGGAAATGGAATACAAATTTAGAATCTGCTTTCATGAGGTGACAATCTCTGGCAGATGTTCTTATCAAATGTGGCACTGCCTACTTCCAGCTTAAAACATGGGTTGATTACCCAGCATAACAGAGAATTGATTCACCCCGGCCCAACACATAGGCTGGGACCCTGAACTTTCAGGTAGCATTTGGCTTTGAAGGTCATGAGATCTTAGTCTATAAATGATGAGCCCCCTCCCGTGAGGCATAGCAAACGGAGCCAAAGTGCAACCCAGTTAAGCACCAGATCAAGCTTCCCTTCTACAGTAGGGTATGGTTTGAAAACTGTGCATAGCTTCTGTTTGAAGCCAGTCCAGAAAGGAAAGTCCATGAAACTCTCATTTCCAGTTAACTGCCAAGAAAAAGCCAAAGATAGAGATGAAACTCAAGAGAGCTAGAGAGCCATCTGAAAAGAATGGTTACACCCTGCAACATCCTCATTATCTGATCTTGAAAACATCTCTGCGTGCATCCCAGCATGCAGCCAGCATCTGGGATTGACAGTGACCCCTGCGCCCATTGGCAATCTGCACTGTCTCTGACATCTGTAATGTGAACCTCATTCTGTTGGGTTTGTGAAGCGGTGTCAACCCTGCAGAAAGACCCAACTGTGCCCTAACTCCCACTGTCCCCTGGGGCCCCTAGCATTCCCCCATCTTCACCCCTCCTGTGGCTTCTGATCCTATGGAGCCCTCCTGACCTGTCCAACACTCACATGAAGTGCATATTTCTTCTCCTGGGGCAACTTCTCCACAGAGAGTACATGACATGCCCACTCTCCAGGCACGGGGAGATCCTGCCAAAGTAGCAAATCAGTGATAAGGACATAAAGTGATGAATAGAAATTTAGATCCTGATGGTAGACAGTCTGCAAAATCCAAGGGAGAATGGAATTGGAGGGGACCAGCGATCAGGATGTGGGCATGGAGCTTCCCTGCCAAGGGGGTGGGGGAAGTCACAGGCTGGGGGATGCACAGGATGATCCATGGGCCCTGTGCAGTTACTGGGTCACCCCCTTCTGCATCTCAGCCTTTGGCTTTGAGCTCTGTGATCGTCAAGATGTGCACAGTCTGTACTCTGGCTGGCAGAAGAAAGGACCCTGGGAAGACAATTGTAGACCCTTTGTGAGTGTAGGAAGGGTTAGGCTGGACACCCAGTCCAAGAGGAGCTAAAACTGGAGTCGAGGGGTGTGCAAGGAGTGGGTGTGAGGGTTGTGGGCAGTCACAGTCACGGCAGAGGTGGCTCTGTCTGTGGGGTGAGTGCCTCCCTGCAGGCACAGCACTGGACATATCAGAGATCCACATGAAAAGGAAAAGCTGGAAATGGCACTATGGTTCAAATGGTAGAGCATCAACCTTGAGCAAAAGAGCTCAGGGACAGTACCCAGGACCTGAGTTCAAGCCTCATGACTGTAAAAGAAAAAGAACCAGGACTATGAGATGGAACCTGGTACTCTCTTGGTCTAATCAGACACAAGAAGAGGCCGGGATAGGCTGTGGAAAAACACAGAGAACATCTTCCCCCAGCTCATCCTGTCCTGCATGCAGGGACAGCCATGTAACTAGGGCTACGGTGAGATCATCTTCACCCCTGTGCTGCCATCTGAATTGTAGGCCTCTGTCCAGGCATGGGGTGTCCTGATGGCTGAGCAGGTGCCCTAACCCTAGATGGAGAGCAGCCACTGACTGTGGTAGCTAAGGAGAGATCTGTTCCATAGCTATCAGGCCACCCAGCATGGGAGCCATAACCACCCCCCACCCAGGTAGAGGCCAATGGTTCTCCAGGTGCTACTAACGTTGCCCCACCCCTAGCTCTGGGTACACGTGACATTCCCTCCACAAGGAGCAGGACTAAGTGAAGGATCAGGAAGCTGCCTATGGGCTTCAGATGATGGCCAGGCTGGCATTACAGATGGCCTCAATCTGTCACCACCTTCCCCTGCCTCCATCATTCCTCCATCATGCCTCTCTACCTCCCACCCATTAACCTTGGAAACCAATGAACTGGGCTCTCATCATTCCTCTCATCTCTTCACCCACCTTGCCATGCGTCCATCCCTCTGTCACTTCCACCCCACACACATCCCACCACCAGCCACCCTCTAGCTTATGAGGATCTCAGAGGAAGCTCTTGGTGAAGGGCTTGTGACCACAAAACAGTTACTATCACCCGCTCCGGCCTGATCCACCACAGAATAAGAACAGCCAAGCAGGCACACACTGCAGCAGAGTTGCTCTGCTGCCACTCTGATTTCTTCATGGCCAGGACTTGGCTCTCCTCAGCCTCTCAGCTCAGTAACCAGAACATTGTGCTTTCACAGAGCCATGGCTTCCAGTCTCCATGGACACAATGACATCAAGGTGATGCCAACTTCCCCATCTCTATATACTTCTAACTATGGGATGGGAGCTGAGGCTCTTTTCTGTCACTCCATCCGCTAAGAGGCTCATGCAGATTTCTATCCTTTGCTCATCATGGTGACTCTTTGGTTAACAAGTCACTGCTGGGCTTCCAGTTCACCACATATAGAACCCATACTCCAACACTTTTCTTAGAAGGACTGATGACTTTTAAATATTCTCTAGTTTTAAATTTCTACTTCCTTCTCTCTTTCATTTATATATTTCCCTTCCTCACATCCTTCTCTTTTTTACCTTCCTTCTTTCATTCCTGGCCTTGAACTCAAAACCTGGAGCTTTTTCTTAGCTGTTCTTTGCTCAAGGTAGCACTCTAGCTCTTGAGCCACAGCTCTACTTCAATCTTTGTTCTTGCTCTAAACTGGGAGTATGAGTCTCATGCATTTTTCCCTTTGCTGGGTTGGTTTTAAACCACAATACTAAGATAAGGATCCTGAATATGCCTCGGATTACAGGTTTTATCTAATCAAAACAAATTCCTGATTTCTTTTTTAGACATAATTAGTTCTTTCAGGTGAGCCACCAGCCACTCATGCAAGAGCATTGCAGGATCCCAGCATTCATCTTGTCTCCAGTCTTATTCCATCCATCTCACAATGGTCATCTAAAACACCCTGCTGCATGCTTGAAGTCGCAAGGAACGTTCTCAACGCCATGAGAAGCCCCCTTAAGCTCTGCCTCAGACATGCCCAGCCCCCATCCCACTTCCACATGAGCATTTGATTAGGAGAAATTTCCTGAGTACATCATCATCTTTTCCTCACCATTCAAATTTCATCTTTGGAGTCATTTCTCCCAGACAAAGAGGAACATGATCCATGGTTTGATAGCAGCTCCAGCTTCATAGTCCCAGCCACCAACACCCCCCCATTACCTTGCCAGACACCTGAATTCAAGAACAGTGTTTTCACTACCCCTGACTCTTATCAAATGTTTTAACTTATACAGTGCATTAAAATAATTTTACTAAATGTAATAAACACATGGCATCAAGCTTCAGAATCTTTGCACCTGAACTTTTAGTGAATAACAGACACACCAGCATTTCTGTAGCCAACAGAAATCTTAGCTTTGAGATTTCAGCATTCCTGGTATCCAAGTTTGGATGTGCTAACACTGCCCTTAATGAGGCACTTCAACCACACAATCCCACAACAATCAATGTCATTTGACATTCACTGGTAGGTGGTGCTAGGAAAAAGACTGATGTGCCAACTCCATGCTGGCTTGACCTATGCCATCTTCAAACCTGGAGCAAGTGGGGCTCCTCTCTCCGTGACATCTTTTGTGTACTACCCCAGGAGGACCTTTACCTTGAGTCAAAATTATGAAGACTATCTCTACCAGCAAAGATTCCAGTGAGATGTGCCTACATGGATAAAGCTAAAATCTCACTAAAGTGAGGTTGTTGGCAGTGCTGGAGCCTGAACTCAGGGCCTGGGCACTAAGCATTTGTACTCAAGACTAGCCCTTTACCACTTGAGCCCAAACTCCATTCCCAGCTGTTTTTATTTTTGGTAGTAAGAATCTATCAGACTTTCCTGTTCTAGGTGACTTGGAACTTCCATACTCAGATCTCAGCCTCCTGACCAGCCTGG
>JANJXV010001574.1:0-102417 GCA_024803745.1 Megascapheus bottae | reverse complement strand
AGTATTGTGAAGTCACCGAAGTGAGGTTTGTGAAGTCATAGAATGGAGGAATGATAAATCAAATTAGAGGGGTGTGAAGTCGGAGAATGGAGGTGTGTGAAGTAATAGAATGGAGATGGTTGAAGTCATAGAATGGAGGTGGGTGAAGTCATAGAATGGAAGTGTGTGAAGTCACTGAATGGACGGGTTTAAAGTCATAGAATGGAGGTGTGTGAAGTCAGAGAATTGAGCTGTTTGAAGTCATATATTGGAGGTGTGTGAAGTCAAAATGGATGTGTGAAGTCATAGAATGTAGGTGTGTGAAGTCATAGAATGGAGGTGTGTGAAGTCATAGAATGGACGTGTGTGAAGTCAGAATGGAGGTGTGTTAAGTCACCGAATGGAGTATTGTGAACTCAGTATGGAGGTGTGTGTAGTCACAGAATGGAGGTTTGTGAAGTCATAGATGGAGGTGTGTGAGGTCATAGAATGGATGTTTCTGAAGTAAGAATGAAGGTGTGTGAAGTCATTGAATGGAGGTGTGTGAAGTCACTGAATGGAAGTGTGTGAAGTCAGAATGGAGGTGTGAAGTCATAGAATGAAGGTGGGTGAAGTCATAGAAAGGAGGTATGGGAAGTCATAGAATGGAGTAGTATGAAGTCATAGAGTGGAGGTGAGTGAAGTCACAAATTCGAGGTCTGTGAAGTCATAGATTGGAGGTGTGTGATGTCAGAATGGAGGTGTGCGAAGTCATAGAATAGAGTTTTGTGAAGTCAGAATGGAGGTGTGTGAAGTCATAGAATGGAGGTGTGTGAACTCATAGAATGGAGGTGTGTGACGTCACAATGGAAGTGTGTGAAGTCACAGAATGGAGGTGTGTGAATTCATACAATGGATGTGTGTGAAGTCAGAATGGAATTTTGTGAAGTCACAGAATTGAGGTGTGTGAATTCAGAATGGAGGTGTGTGAAGTCATAGAATGGAGGTGTGTGAAGTCATAGAATGGGTGTTTGTGAAGTAAGAATGAAGGTGTGTGAAGTCATAGAATGGACGTGTGTGAAGTCACAGAATGGAGGTGTGGGAAGTCACAGATTGCAGGAGTGTGAAGTCACAGAATGGAGGTGTGTGAACCCAGAATGGAGGTCTGTAAAGTCACAGAATGGAGCTGTGTGAAATCACAGAATGGAGGTGTGTGAATATCACAGAATGGAGGTGTGTGAAGTCAAAGAATGGAGGTGTGTGAACTCATAGAATGGAGGTGTGTGAAGTCATAGAATGTATTTTTGTGAAGTAAGAATGAAGGTGTGTGAAGTCATAGAATCGAGGTGTGTGAAGTCACAGAATGGAGGTGTGTGAAGTCATAGAATGGAGGTGTGTGAATTCATAGAAAGGAGTTGTGTGACGTCATATAATGGAGGTGTGTGAAGTCACATAATGGAGGTGTGTGAAGTCAGAATGGTGGTGTGTGAAGTCGAATGTAGGTGTGTGAAGTCATAGAATGTAGGTGTGTGAACTAATAGAATGGAGGTGTGTGACATCACAATGGAAGTGTGTGAAGTCATAGAATGGAGGTGTGTGAAGTCACAAAATGGAAGTGTGTGAAATCAAAATGGAGGTGTGTGACGTCCTAAAATGGAGGTGTGTGAAGTCATAGAATGGAGGTGTGTGAAATCATAGAATAGAGGTTTGTGAAGTCACAAAATGGAGGTGTGTGAACTCAGAATGGAGGTGTGTGAAGTCACAGAATGGAAGTGTGTGAAGTCAAAACGGAGGTGTGTGAAGTCAAAGAATGGAGGTGTGTGAAGTCACAGAATGGTGGTGTGTGAAATCAAAATGGTGGTGTGTGAAGTCACAGAATGTACGTGTGTGAAGTCAAAATGGAGGTGTGTGAAGTCAAAGAATGGAGGTGTGTGAACTCATAGAATGGAGGTGTGTGAAATCATGGAATGGAGGTTTGTGAAGTCAAACATTTTAAGTGTGGGAAGTTACAGAAAGAAGATATGTGAAGTCATACAATGGAGGTGTGCGAAGTCAGAATGCAGGTGTGGGAAGTCATAGAACGGAGGTGTGTGAAGTCATAGAATGGAGGTGTGTGAAGTCATAGAATGGAAGTGTGTGAAGTCATAGAATGCAGGTGTGTGAAGTCATTACAATGGAGGTGGGTGAAGTCACGGAAGGGAGGTGTGTGAAATCACAGAATGGAGGTGTGTGAAGTCACAGAATGGAGGTGTGTGAAGTCACAGAATGGAGATGTGTGAAGTCAAAAAGGTGGTGTGAGAAGTCACAAATGTAAGTGTGTGTAGTCACAGAATGGAGGTGTGAAGCCAAAATGGTTGTGTGTGAAGTCAAAGAATGTAGGTGTGTGAAGTCATCGAAGGGAGGTGTGTGAAGTCACAGAATGGAGATGTGTGAAGTCAGAATAGAGGCGTGCGAAGTCATAGAATAGATGTGTGTGAAGTCAGAATGGAGGTGTGTGAAGTCATAGAATGGAGGTGTGTGAAGTCAGAATCGAGGTGTGTGAAGTCATAGAATGGAGGTGTGTGAAGTCACAGAATGGAGGTGTGGGAAGTCACAGAATGGAAGTGTGTGAAGTCATAGAATGGAGGTGTGTGAAGTCACAGAATGGATGGTATGAACTCATAGAATGGAGGTGTGTGTAGTCACAGAATTGAGGTGTTTGAAGTCATATATAGGAGGTGTGTGAAGTCAAAATGGATGTGTGAATTCATAGAATGGAGGTGTGTGAAACCATAGAATGAGGGTGTGTGAGGTCATAGAATGGAGGTGTGTGAAGTCACAGAATGGAGGTGTGTGAAGTCATAGAATGGAGGTGTGTGAAGTCATAGAATGGAAGTGTGTGAAGTCACAGAACGGAGGTGTGTGAAGTCACAGAATGGAGGTGTGTGAAGTCAGAGAATGGAGGTGTGTGAAGTCAGAGAATGGAGGTGTGTGAACACAGAATGGAGGTGTGTGAAGTCACAGAATGGAGGTGTGTGAAGTCATAGAATAGAAGTGTGTGAAGTCATAGAATGGAGGTGTGTGAAGTCAGAATGGAGGTGTGTGAAGTCCCCGAATGGAGTTGTGTGAACTCAGAATGGAGGTGTGTGAAGTCACAGAATGGAGGTGTGTGAAGTCATAGAATGGAGGTGTGTGAAGTCATAGAATGGAAGTGTGTGAAGTCACAGAATGGAAGTTTGTGAAGTCATAGAATGGGGTTGTGTGAAGTCATAGAATGGATGTTTCTGAAGTAAGAATGAAGGTGTGTGAAGTCATAGAATGGAGGTATGTGAACACATAGAATGGAGGTGTGTGAATTCACAGAATGAAGGTGTGTGAAGTAAGAATGGAGGTGTGTAGTCATAGATTGGAGGTGGTGAAGTCATAGAAAGAGGTGTGGAAAGTCATAGAATTAGAAGTGTGAAGTCATAGAGTGCAGGTGAGTGAAGTCACAGATTTGAGGTCTGTGAAGTCATAGAATGGAGGTGTGTGATGTCAGAATGCAGGTGTGTGAAGTCATAGATGGAGTTGTGTGAAGTCATAGTATGGAGGCGTGTGAAATCATAGAATGGAGTTTTGTGAAGTCACAGAATGGAGCTGTGTGAATACAGAATGGAGGTATGTGAAGTCATAGAATGTAGGTGTTTGAAGTCAGAACGGAGGTGTGTGAACTCATAGAATGGAGGTGAGTGACGACACAATGGAAGTGTGTGAAGTCATACAATGGAGGTGTGTGAAGTCATAGAATGGAGGTGTGTGAAGTCACAGAATGGAGCTGTTTGAAGTCATAGAATGGAGGTGTGTGAAGTTATAGAATGGATGTTTGTAAAGTAAGAATGAAGTTGTTTGAAGTCATAGAATAAAGGTGTGACGTCAAAGAATGGAGGTGTGTGAAGTCATAGAATGGAGGTGTGTAAACTCAGAATGGAGGTGTGTGAAGACATAGAATGGAGGTGTGCGAAGTTATAAAATGGAGGTGTGTGAAGTCATAGAATGGAAGTGTGTGAAGTCATAGAATGGAGGTGTTTGAAGTCACAGAATGGATGGTACGAAGTCATAGAATGGAGGTGTGTGAAGTCACAGAATTGAGGTGTTTGAAGTCATATATTAGAGGTGTGTGAAGTCAAAATGGATGTGTGAAATCATAGAATGGAGGTGTGTGAAATCATAGAATGAGGGTGTGTGAGGTCTTAGAATGGAGGTGTGTGAAGTCACAGAATGGAGGTGTGTGAAGTCATAGAATGGAGGTGTGTGAAGTCAGAATGGAGATGTATGAACTCAGAATGGAGGTGTGTGAAGTCACAGAATAGAGGTGTCTGAACTCAGAATGGAGGTGTGTGAAGTCACAGAATAGAGGTGTGTGAAGTCATAGAATGGAAGTGTGTGAAGTCATAGAATGGAGGTGTGTGAAGTCAGAATGGAGATGTGTGAAGTCACCGAATGGAGATGTGTGAACTCAGAATGGAGATGTGTGAAGTCACAGAATGGAGGTTTGTGAAATCATAGAATGGAGGTGTGTAAACTCAGAATGGAGGTGTGTGAAGTCAGAATGGAGGTGTGTGAACTCATAGAATGGAGGTGTGTGACGTCACAATGGAAGTGTGTGAAGTCATAGAATGGAGGTGTGTGAAGTCATAGAATGGAGGTGTGCGATATCATATAATGGAGGTGTGTGAAGTCACAGAATGGAGGTGTGTGATGTCAGAATGGAGGTGTGAAGTCATAGAATATAGGTTGGTGAAGTCATAGAAAGGAGGTGTGGGAAGTCAGAGAATGGAGGAGTGTGAAGTCATAGAGTGGAGGTGAGTGAAGTCACAGATTCGAGGTCGGTGAAGTCATAGAATGGAGGTGTGTGAAGTCAGAATGGAGGTGTGTGAAGTCATAGAATGGAGGTGTGTGAACTCATAGAATAGAGGTGTGTGAGGTCACAATAAAAGTGTGTGAATTCATAGTATGGAGGTGTGTGAAGTCACAGAATTTAGGTGTGTGAAGTCAAAATGGAGGTGTGTGATGTCCTAAAATGGAGGTGTGTGAAGTCATAGAATGGAGGTGTGTGAAATTATAGAATGAAGGTTTGTGAAGTCACAGAATTGAGGTGTGTGAAGGCATAGAATGGAGGTGTGTGAAGTCTCAGAATGGAGGTGTGTGAAGTCATAGCATGGAGGTATGTGAAATCATAGAATGGAAGTGTGTGAAGTCATAGAATGGAGGTGTGTGAAGTCATACAATGAAGGTGTGTGAAGTCATAGAATGGAGGTGTGTGAATTCACAGAAGGGAGGTGTGTGGAGTCATATAATGGAGGTGTGTGAAGTCAAAATGGAGGTGTGTGATGTCTTAAAATTTAGGTGTGTGAAGTCATAAATTGGAGGTGTGTGAAATCATAGAATGAAGGTTTGTGAAGTCACAGAATGGAGGTGTGTGAAGTCATAGAATGGAGGTATGTGAAGTCAAATTGGAGTGGTGTGAAGTCGGAGAATGGACTTGTGGGAAGTCACAGAATGGAGTTGGGTGAAGTCACAGAATGGAGGTGTGTGAAGTCAAAGAGTGGAGGTGTGTGAAGTCACAGAATGGAGCTGTGTGAAGTCAAATTGGAGGTGTGTGAACTCATAGAATGGAGGTGTGTGAACTCATAGAATGGAGGTGTGTGAAGTCACTGAATGGAGGTGTGTGAAGTCAAAGAATGGAGGTGTGTGAAGTCAAATTGGAGGTGTGTGAACTCATAGAATGGAGGTGTGTGAACTCATAGAATGGAGGTGTGTGAAGTCAAATTGGAGGTGTGTGAACTCATAGAATGGAGGTGTGTGAACTCATAGAATGGAGGTGTGTGAAGTCACAGAATGGAGCTGTGTGAAGTCAAATTGGAGGTGTGTGAATTCATAGAATGGAGGTGTGTGAACTCATAGAATGGAGGTGTGTGAAGTCACTGAATGGATGTGTGTGAAGTCAAAGAATGGAGGTGTGTGAAGTCACAGAATGGACGGGTATGTTTTCATAAAATGGAGGTGTGTGAAGTCACAGAATTGAGGTGTTTGAAGTTATATATTGGAGGTGTGTGAAGTCAAAATGGATGTGTGAAGTCATAGAATGGAGGTGTGTGAAGTCGGAGAATGGAGGTGTGTGAAGGCACAGAATGGAGCTGTGTGAAATCACAGAATGGAGGTGCGTGAAGTCACAGAATGGAGGTGTGTGAAGTCACAGAATGGAGGTGTGTGAAGTCAAAGAATGGAGGTGTGTGAAGTCATAGAATGGAGGTGTGTGAACTCACAGAATGTATGTTTGTGAAGTAAGAATGAAGGTGTGTGAAGTCATAGAATGGAGGTGGGTGAAGTCACAGAATGGAGGTGTGTGAAGTCATAGGACGGAGTTGTGTGACGTCATATAATGGAGGTGTGTGAAGTGATATAATGGAGGTGTGTGAAGTCACAAAATGGAGGTGTGTGAAGTCAGAATGGAGGTGTGAAGTCATAGAAAGGAGGTGTGGGAAGTCATAGAATGGAGGAGTGTGAACTCATAGATTGAAGGTGAGTGAAGTCACAGATTCCAGGTCTGTGAAGTCATAGAATGGAGGTGTGTGAACTCATAGAATGGAGGTGTGTGACGTCCCAATGGAAGTGTGTGAAGTCATAGAATGGAGGTGTGTGAAGTCAGAGAATGGAAGTGAGTGAAGTCAAAATGGAGGTGTGTGACGTCCTAATATGGAGGTGTGAAAAGTCATAGAATGGAGATGTGTGAAATCATAGAATAGAGGTTTGTGAAGTCACAGAATGGAGGTGTGTGAAGTTAGAATGGAAGTGTGTGAAGGCACAGAATGGAGGTGTGTGAAGTCATCGTATGAAGGTATGTGAAATCATAGAATGGAAGTGTGTGAAGTCATAGAATGGAGGTGTGCGAAGTCATACAATGAAGCTGTGTGAAGTCATAGAATGGAGGTGTGTGAGGTCACAGAAGAGAGGTGTGTGAAGTCACATAATGGAGGTGTGAGAAGTCAAAATGGAGGTGTGTGATGTCATAAAATGGAGGTGTGTGAAGTCATAGACTGGAGGTGTGTGAAATCATAGAATGGAGGTTTGTGAAGTCACAGAATGGAGGTGTGTGAAGTCACAGAATGGAGGTTTGTGAAGTCATAGAATGGAGGTAGGTGAAGTCACAGAATGGAGTTGTGTGAAGTCATAGAATGGAGGTGTGTGAAGTCAGAGAATGGAGGTGTGTGAAGTCACAGAATTGAGGTGCGTGAACTCAGAATGGAGATGTGTAAAGTCACAGAATGGAGTTGTGTGAAGTCATAGAATTGAGGTGTGTGAAATCACAGAATGGAGGTGTGTGAATTCATAGAATGGAGGTGTGACACTTCAGAATGGAGGTGTGTGAAATCCCAGAATGGAGGTTTGTGAGGTCACAGAATGGAGGTGTGTGAACTACAATGCAGGTGTGTAAAGTCACGGAATGGCGGTGTGTGAAGTCATAGAATGGAAGTGTGTGAAGTCACAGAATGGAGGTGTGTGAAGTCACAGAATGGAGGTTTGTGAAGTCATACAATGGAGGTGTGTGAAGTCACAGAATGGAGGTGTGTGAAGTCATAGAACGGAGTTGTGTGACGTCATATAATGGAGGTGTGTGAAGTGATATAATGGAGGTGTGTGAAGTCACATAATGGAGGTGTGTGAAGTCAGAATGGAGGTGTGAAGTCATAGAAAGGAGGTGTGGGAAGTCACAGAATGGAGGTGTGTGAAGTCAGAATGGAGGTGTGTAGTCATAGATTGGAGGTGGGTGAATTCATAGAAAGGATGTGTGGAAGTCATAGAATGGAGGAATGGGAAGTCATAGAGTGCAGGTGAGTGAAGTCACAGATTCGAGGTCTGTGAAATCATAGAATGGAGGTGTGTGATGTCAGATTTGAGGCGTGTGAAGTCAAAGAATGTAGGTGTGTCAAGTCATTGAATGGAGGTGTGTAGTCACAGAAAGAAGGTGTGTGAAGTCAGAATGGAGGTGTGTGAAGTGATAGAATGGAGGTGTGTGAAGTCAGAATGGAGGTGTGTGAACTCATAGAATGGAGGTGTGTGACATAACAATGGAAGTGTGTGAAGTCATAGAATGGAGGTGTGTGAAGTCACAGAATGGAGGTTTGTGAAGTCATAGAATGGAGGTATGTGAAGTTACAGAATGGAGGTGTGTAAAGTCATGGAATGGATGTGGGTGAAGTTATAGAATGGATGTTTGTAAAGTAAGAATGAAGGTGTGAAGTCATAGAATGGAGGTCTGTGATGTCAAAGAATGGAGGTGTGTGAAGTCATAGAATGGAGCTGTGTGAAGTCAGAATGGAGGTGTGTAGACATAGATTGGAGGTGGGTGAATTCATAGAAAGGAGGTGTGGGAAGTCATAGAATTGAGGTGTGTGAAGTCACAGAATGGAGGTGTGTGAAGTCAGAATGAAGGTGTGTAGTCATAGATTGGAGGTGGGTGAATTCATAGAAAGGAGGTGTGGGAAGTCATAGAATGGAGGTGTGTGAAGTCACAGAATGGAGGTGTGTGAAGTCACAGATGGAGGTGTGTGAAGTCATAGTATGGAGATATGTGAAATCATAGAATGGAGTTTTGTGAAGTCACAGAATGGAGTTGTGTGAGTCAGAATTGAGGTGTGTGAAGTCATGGAATGTAGATGTGTGAAGTCATAGAATGGAGTATTGTGAAGTCACCGAAGGGAGGTTTGTGAAGTCATAGAATGGAGGTATGAGAAATCAAATTAGACGGGTGTGAAGTCGGAGAATGGAGGTGTGTGAAGTCATAGAATGGAGGTGGGTGAAGTCATAGAATGGAGGTGTGTGAATTCAGATTGGAGGTGTGTGAAGTCATAGAATGGAGGTGTGTCAACTCAGAAAGGAGGTGTGTGAAGTCATAGAATGGAGGTGAGTGAAGTCATAGAATGGAGGTCTGTGAACTCATAGAATGGAGGTGTGTGACGTCACAATGGAAGTTTGTGAAGTCATAGAATGGAGGTGTGTGAAGTCACAGAATGGAGGTGTGTGAAGTCATAAAATGGAGGTGTGTGAAGTCAGAATGCAGGTGTGTGAAGTCACAGAATGGAGGTGTGTGAACTCAGAATGGAGGTGTGTGAAGTCATAGATGGAGGTGTGTAAAGTCATAGTATGGAGATATGTGAAATCATAGAATGGAGTTTTGTGAAGTCACAGAATGGAGTTGTGTGAGTCAGAATTGAAGAGTGTGAAGTCATAGAATGTAGATGTGTGACGTTATAGAATGGAGTATTGTGAAGTCACCGAAGTGAGGTTTGTGAAGTCATAGAATGGAGGAATGATAAATCAAATTAGAGGGGTGTGAAGTCGGAGAATGGAGGTGTGTGAAGTCATAGAATGGAGATGGTTGAAGTCATAGAATGGAGGTGGGTGAAGTCATAGAATGGAAGTGTGTGAAGTCACTGAATGGACGGGTTTAAAGTCATAGAATGGAGGTGTGTGAAGTCAGAGAATTGAGCTGTTTGAAGTCATATATTGGAGGTGTGTGAAGTCAAAATGGATGTGTGAAGTCATAGAATGTAGGTGTGTGAAGTCATAGAATGGAGGTGTGTGAAGTCACAGAATGGAGGTGTGTGAACTCAGAATGTAGGTGTGTGAAGTCACAGAATGGAGGTGTGTGAAGTCATAGAATGGAAGTGTGTGAAGTCATAGAATGGACGTGTGTGAAGTCAGAATGGAGGTGTGTTAAGTCACCGAATGGAGTATTGTGAACTCAGTATGGAGGTGTGTGTAGTCACAGAATGGAGGTTTGTGAAGGCATAGATGGAGGTGTGTGAGGTCATAGAATGGATGTTTCTGAAGTAAGAATGAAGGTGTGTGAAGTCATAGAATGGAGGTGTGTGAAGTCATTGAATGGAGGTGTGTGAAGTCACTGAATGGAAGTGTGTGAAGTCAGAATGGAGGTGTGAAGTCATAGAATGAAGGTGGGTGAAGTCATAGAAAGGAGGTATGGGAAGTCATAGAATGGAGTAGTATGAAGTCATAGAGTGGAGGTGAGTGAAGTCACAGATTCGAGGTCTGTGAAGTCATAGATTGGAGGTGTGTGATGTCAGAATGGAGGTGTGCGAAGTCATAGAATAGAGTTTTGTGAAGTCAGAATGGAGGTGTGTGAAGTCATAGAATGGAGGTGTGTGAACTCATAGAATGGAGGTGTGTGACGTCACAATGGAAGTGTGTGAAGTCACAGAATGGAGGTGTGTGAATTCATACAATGGATGTGTGTGAAGTCAGAATGGAATTTTGTGAAGTCACAGAATTGAGGTGTGTGAATTCAGAATGGAGGTGTGTGAAGTCATAGAATGGAGGTGTGTGAAGTCATAGAATGGGTGTTTGTGAAGTAAGAATGAAGGTGTGTGAAGTCATAGAATGGACGTGTGTGAAGTCACAGAATGGAGGTGTGGGAAGTCACAGATTGCAGGAGTGTGAAGTCACAGAATGGAGGTGTGTGAACCCAGAATGGAGGTCTGTAAAGTCACAGAATGGAGGTGTGTGAAGTCATGGAATGGAAGTGTGTGAAGTCATAGAATGGAGGTGTGTGAAGTCACAGAATGGACGGTATGAAGTCATAGAATGGAGGTGTGTGAAGTCACAGAATTGAGGTGTTTGAAGTCATATATTGGAGGTGTGTGAAATCAAAATGGATTTGTGAAGTCATAGAATGGAGGTGTGTGAAGTCATAGAATGGAAGTGTGTGAAGTCACAGATTGGAGGTGTGTGAAGTCACAGATTCGAGGTGTGAGAAGTCACAGAATGAAGGTGTGTGAACTTAGAATGGAGGTGTGTGAAGTCACAGAATGGAGGTGTGTGAAGTCACAGAATGGAAGTGTGTGAAGTCATAGAATGGAGGTGTGTGAAGTCAGAATGGAGGTGTGTGAAGTCACCGAATGGAGTTGTGTGAACTCAGAATGGAGGTGTGTGAAGTCACAGAATGGAGGTTTGTGAAGTCATAGAATGGAGGTGTGGGAAGTCATAGAATGGATGTTTCTGAAGTAAGAATGAAGTTGTGTGAAGTCATAGAATGGAGGTGTGTGAAGTCAGAATGGAGGTGTGTAGTCATCGATTGGAGGTGGGTGAAATCATAGAAAGGAGGTGTGGGAAGTCATAGAAAGGATGAGTGTGAAGTCATAGAGTGCATGTGAGTGAAATCACACATTCGAGGTCTGTGAAGTCATAGAATGGAGGTGTGTGATGTCACAGAATGGAGGTGTGGGAAGTCACAGATGGGAGGTGTGTGAAGTCCCAGAATTGAGGTGTGTGAACTCAGAATGGAGGTTTGTAAAGTCACAGAATGGTGGTGTGTGAAGTCATAGAATGGAAGTGTGTGAAGTCATACAATGGATGTGTTTGAAGTCACAGAATGGACGGTTTGAAGTAATAGAATGGAGGTGTGTGAAGTCACAGAATTGAGGTGTTTGAAGTCATATATTGGAGGTGTGTGAAGTCAAAATGGATGTGTGAAGTCATACAATGGAGGTGTGTGAAATCATAGAATGAGGGTGTGTGAGGTCATAGAATGGAGATTTGTGAAGTCACAGAATGGAGGTGTGTGAAATCATAGAATAAAGGTGTGTGAAGTCATAGAATGGAAGTGTGTGAAGTCACAGAACGGAGGTGTGTGACGTCACAGAATGGAGGTGTGTGAAATCACAGAATAGAGGTGTGTGAACTCAAAATGGCGGTGTGTGAAGTCAGAGAATGGAGGCGTGTATAGTCATAGAATTGAAGTGTGTGAAGTCATAGAATGGAAGTGTGTGAAGTCAGAATTGAGGTGTGTGAAGTTACAGAATGGAGGTTTGTGAAGTCGTAGAATGGAGGTGTGTGAATTCATACAATGGAGGTGTGTGAAGTCAGAATGGAGTTTTGTGAAGTCACAGAATTGAGCTGTGTGAATTCAGAATGGAGGTGTGTGAAGTCATAGAATGGAGGTGTGTGAAGTCAGAATGGAGGTGTGGGAAGTCACAGATTGCAGGAGTGTGAAGTCACAGAATGGAGGTGTGTGAACCCAGAATGGAGGTGTGTAAAGTCACAGAATGGAGGTGTGTGAAGTCATAGAATGGAAGTGTGTGAAGTCCTAGAATGGAGGTGTGTGAAGTCACAGAATGGACGGTATGAAGTCATAGAATGGAGGTGTGTGAAGTCACAGAATGGAGTTTTGTGAAGTCATAGAATGGAGGTGTGTGAAGTCATAGAATGCAAGTGTGTGAAGTCACAGATTGGAGGTGTGTGAAGTCACAGAATCGAGGTGTGAGAAGTAACAGAATGGAGATGTGTGAACTCAGAATGGTGGTGTGTGAAGTCACAGAATGGAGGTGTGTGAAGTAATAGAAAGGAGGTGTGTGAAGTCAAAGAATGGAGGTGTGTGAAATCATAGAATGGAGGTGTGTGATTCACAGAATGGAGGTGTGTGAAGTCAGAATGGAGGTGTGTGAAGTCATAGAATGGAGGTGAGTGAAGTCAGAATGGAGGTGTGAAGTCATAGAATGGAGGTGTGTGAAGTCACACAATGGAGGTGTGTGAAGTCATACATTGGAGGTGTGTGAAGTCAGAATGGAGGTGTGTGAAGTCACAGAATGGAGGTGTGTTCACTCAGAATGGAGGTGTGTGAAGTCATAGATGGAGGTGTGTGAAGTCATAGTATGGAGATATGTGAAATCATAGAATGGAGTTTCTGAAGTCACAGAATGGAGTTGTGTGAGTCAGAATTGAGGTGTGTGAAGTCATAGAATGTAGATGTGTGAAGTCATAGAATGGAGTATTGTGAAGTCACAGAAGGGAGGTTTGTGAAGTCCAAGAATTGAGGTGTGTGAACTCAGAATGGAGGTGTGTAAAGTCACAGAATGGAGGTGTGTGAAGTCATAGAATGGAGGTGTGGGAAGTCATAGAATGGAGGTGAGTGAAGTCATAGAATGGAGGTGTGTGAACTCATAGAATGGAGGCGTGTGACGTCACAATGGAAGTTTGTGAAGTCATAGAATGGAGGTGTGTGAAATCAGCATGGAGGTGAGTGAAGTCAGAATGGAGGTGTGAAGTCATAGAATGGAGGTGTGTGACGTCACAGAATGGAGGTGTGTGAAGTCATACATTGGAGGTGTGTCAACTCAGAATTTAGGTGTATGAAGTCAAAGAATGGAGGTGTGTGAAGTCATAGAATGGAGGTGTGTGAAGTCATAGAATGGAGGTGTGTGGGTCATAGAATGGAGGTGTGTGAAGTCACAGAATGGACGGTATGAATTCATAGAATGGAGGTGTGTGAACTCATAGAATGGATGTTTCTGAAGTAAAAATGAAGGTGTGCGAAGTCACATAATGGAGGTGTGTGAAGTCACAGAATGGAGGTGTGCGAAGTCAGAATGGAGGTGTTTAGTCATAGATTGGAGGTGGGTGAAGTCATAGAAAGGAGGTGTGGGAAGTCATAGAATGGAGGAGTGTGAAGTCATAGAGTGCAAGTGAGTGAAGTCACAGATTCGAGGTCTTTGAAATCATAGAATGGAGGTGTGTGATGTCAGATTGGAGGTGTGTGAAGTCAAAGAATGTAGGTTTGTGAAGTCATTGAATGGAGGTATGTGAAGTCACAGAATGGAGGTGTGTGAAGTCAGAGTGGAGGTGTGTGAAGTCGTAGAATGGAGGTGTGTGAAGTCAGAATGTAGGTGTATGAAGTCATAGAATGGAGGTGTGTGAAGTCAGAATAGAGGTGTGTGAAGTCACAGAATGGAGGTGTGTGAAGTCACAGAATGGAGGTGTGGGAAGTCACAGAATGGAGGTGTGTGAAGTCACAGAATGGAGGTGTGTGAACTAAGAATGGAGGTATGTAAAGTCACAGAATGTAGGTGTGTGAAGTCATAGAATGGAAGTGTGTGAAGTCATAGAATGGAGGTGTGTGAAGTCACAGAATGGACGGTATGAAGTCATAGAATGGAGGTGTGTGAAGTTACAGTATTGAGGTGTTTGAAGTCATATATTGGAGGGGTGTGAATTCAAAATGGATGTGTGAAGTCATAGAATGGAGGTGTGTGAAATCATAGAGTGAGGATGTGTGAGGTCATAGAATGGAGGTGTGTGAAATCACAGAATGGAGATGTGTGAAGTCATAAAATGGAGGTGTGTGAAGTCATAGAATGGAAGTGTGTGAAGTCACACAATGGAGGTGTGTGAAGTCACAGAATGGAGGTGTGTAAACTCACAGAATGGAGGTGTGTAACTCAGAATAGAGGTTTGAGAAGTCACAGAATGGAGGGGTGTGAAGTCATAGAAAGGAAGTGTGTGAAGTCATAGAATGGAGGTGTGTGACGTCAGAATGGAGATGTGTGAAGTCACCGAATGGAGGTTTGTGAAGTCATAGAATAGAGGTGTGTGAAGTCATAGAATCGATGTTTCTGAAGTAAAAATGAAGGTGTGTGAAGTCATAGAATGGAGGTGTGTGAAGTCACAGAATGGAGGTGTGTGAAGTCAGAATAGAGGTGAGTAGTCGTAGATTGGAGGTGGGTGAAGTCATAGAAAGAAGGTGTGGGAAGTCTTAGAATGGAGGAGTATGAAGTCATAGAGGGCAGGTGAGTGAAGTCACAGATTCGAGGTCTGTGAAATCATAGAATGGAGTTGTGTGATGTCAGAATGGAGGTGTGCGAAGTCATATAATACAGGTGTGTGAAGTCAGAATGGAGGTGTGTGAAGTCATAGATGAAGTTGTGTGAAGTCATAGTATGGAGGTGTGTGAAATCATAGAATGGAGTTTTGTGAAGTCACAGAATGGAGCTGTGTGAATTCAGAATGGAGGTGTGTGAAGTCATAGAATGGAGATGTGTGAAGTCAGAATGGAGGTGTGTGAACTCATAGAATGGAGGTGTGTTAAGTCACAGAATGGAAGTGTATGAAGTCATAGAATGGAGGTGTGTGAAGTCACAGAATGGAGGTGTGTGAAGTCATAGAATGGAGGTATGTGAAGTCTCAGAATGGAGGTGTGTAAAATCATAGAATGAAGGTGAGTGAAGTTATAGAATGGATATTTGTAAAGTAAGAATATAGTTGTGTGAAGTCATAGAATGGAGGTGTGTGACGTCAAAGAATGGAGATGTGCAAAGTCATAGAATGGATCTGTGTGAAGTCAGAATGGAGGTTTGTGAAGTCACAGAATGGAGGTATGTCAACTCAGAATTTAGGTGTGTGAAGTCAAAGAATGGAGGTGTGTGAAGTCATAGAATGCAGGTGTGTGAAGTCATAGAATGGAGGTGTATGAAGTCAGAATGGAGGTGTGTGAAGTCACAGAATTGAGGTGTGTAAACACAGAATGGAGGTGTGTGAAGTCAAAGAATGGAGGTGTGTGAAGTCATAGAATGGAGGTGTGTGAAGTCATAGAATGTATGTTTGTGACGTAAGAATGAAGGTGTGTGAAGTCACAGAATGGAGGTGTGTGAAGTCACAGAATGGAGGTGTGTGAAGTCATAGAATGGAGGTGTGTGAAGTCATAGAATGGAGGTTTGTGAAGTCATATAATGGAGGTGTGTGAAGTCACAGAATGGAGGTGTGTGAAATCAGAATGGAGGTATGAAGTCATAGAATGGAGGTGGGTGAAGTCACAGAATGGAGGTGTGTGAAATCATAGAATGGATGTGTGTGAAGTCAGAGAATGGAGGTGTGTGACGTCACAGAATGGAGCTGTGTGAACTCAGAATGGAGGTGTGTAAAGTCACAGAATGGAGGTGTGTGAAGTCATAGAATGGAAGTGTGTGAAGTCATAGAATGGAGGTGTGTGGAGTCACAGAATGGAGGGTATGAAGGCATAGAATGGAGGTGTGTGAGATCACAGAATTGAGGTGTTTGAAGTCATATATTGGAGGTGTGTGAAGTAAAAATTGATGTGTGAAGTCATAGAATGGAGGTGTGTGAAATCATAGAATGAGGGTGTGTGAGGTCATAGAATAGAGGTGTGTGAAGTCACAGAATGGAGGTGTGTGAACTCAAAAAATGGAGGTGGGTGAAGTCATAGAAAGGAGGTGTGGGAAGTCATAGAATGGAGGAGTGTGAAGTCATAGAGTGGAGGTGAGTGAAGTCACATATTCGAGGTCTGTGAAGTCATAGAATGGAGGTGTGTGAAGTCAGAATGGAGGTGTGTGAAGTCATAGAATGGAGGTGTGTGAACACATAGAATGGAGGTGTGTGACGTCACAATGGAAGTGTGTCAAGTCATAGAATGGAGGTGTGTGAAGTCAGAGAATGGAGGTGTGAGAAGTCAAAATGGAGGTGTGTGACGTCATAAAATGGAGGTGTGTGAAGTCATAGAATGGAGGTGTGTGAAATCATAGAATGGAGGTTTCTGAAGTCACAGAATGGAGGTCTGTGAACTCAGAATTGAGGTGTGTGAAGTCACAGAATGGAGGTTGGTGAGGTCATAGCATGGAGGTATGTGAAATCATAGAATGGAAGTGTGTGAAGTCATAGAATGGAGGTGTGTGAAGTCACAGAATTGAGGTGTTTGAAGTCATATTTTAGAGGTGTGTGAAGTCAAAATGGATGTGTGAAGTCATAGAATGGAGGTGTGTGAAATCATAGAATGAGGGTGTGTGAGGTCATAGAATGGATGTGTGTGAAGTCACAGAATGGAGGTGTGAAGTTATAAAATGGAGGTGTGTGAAGTCATAGAATGGAAGTGTGTGAAGTCACACATTGGAGGTGTGTGAAGTCACAGAATGGAGGTGTGTGAAGGCACAGAATGGAGGTGTGTGAACTCAGAATGGAGGTTTGTGAAGTCACAGAATGGAGGTGTGTGAAGTCATAGAATGGAAGTGTGTGAAGTCATAGAATGCAGGTGTGTGAAGTCAGAATGGAGATGTGTGAAGTCACCGAATGGAGTTGTGTGAACTCAGAATTGAGGTGTGTGAAGTCACAGAATGGAGGTTTGTGAACTCATAGAATGGAGGTGTGTGAATTCACAGTATGGAAGTGTGTGAAGTCATAGAATGGAGGTGTGTGAAGTCACAGAATGGAGGTGTGTGAAGTCTTAGAATGGAGGTATGTGAAGTCAAAGAATTTAGGTGTGTAAAGTCATAGAATGGAGGTTTATGAAGTTATAGAATGGATGTTTGTCATGTAATAATATAGGTGTGTGAAGTCATAGAATGGAGGTTTGTGACGTCAAAGAATGGAGGTGTGCAAAGTCATAGAATGGATCTGTGTGAAGTCAGAATGGAGGTGTGTGAAGTCACAGAATGGAGGTGTGTCAACTCAGAATTTAGGTGTGTGAAGTCAAAGAATGGAGGTGTGTGAAGTCATAGAATGCAGGTGTGGGAAGTCATAGAATGGAGGTGTGTGAAGTCAGAATGGAGCTGTGTGAAGTCACAGAACTGAGGTGTGTATACACAGAATGGAGGTGTGTGAAGTCATAGAATGGAAGTGTGTGAAGTCATAGAATGGAGGTGTGTGAAGTCACAGAATTGAGGTGTTTGAAGTCATATATTAGAGCTGTGTGAAGTCAAAATGGATGTGTGAAGTCATAGAATGGAGGTGTGTGAAATCATAGAATGAGGGTGTGTGAGGTCATAGAATGGAGGTGTGTGAAGTCACAGAATGGAGGTGTGTGAACTCAGAATGGAGCTGTGTGAAGTCACAGAATGGAGGTTTGTGAAGGCATAGAATGGAGGTGTGTGAGGTCATAGAATGGATGTTTCTGAAGGAAAAATGAAGGTGTGTGAAGTCATAGAATGGAGGTGTGTGAAGTCACAGAATGGAGGTGTGTGAAGTCAGAATGGAGGTGTGTGAAATCAAAATGGTGGTGTGTGAAGTCACAAATGGAGGTGTGTGAAGTCACAGATTGTTGGTGTGTGAAGTCAAACTGGAGGTGTGTGAAGTCAAAGAATGGAGGTGTGTGAACTCATAGAATGGAGGTGTGTGAAGTCATGGAATGGAGGTTCGTGAAGTCAAACATTGGAAGTGTGGGAAGTTACAGAAAGAAGATGTGTGAAGTCCTAGAATGGAGGAGTGTGAAGTCAGAATGCAGGTGTGGGAAATCATAGAATGGAGGTGTGTGAAGTCATAGAATGGAGGTGTGTGAAGTCATAAAATGGAAGTGTGTGAAGTCATAGAATGGAGGTGTGTGATGTCACAGAATGGAGGTGTGTGAAGTCAGAATGGAGGTGTGAAGTCATAAAATGGAGGTGGGTGAAATCATAGAATGGAATTGTGTGAAGTCATAGAATGGAGGTGTGTGACGTCACAGAATGGAGGTATGGGAAGTCACAGAATGGAGGTGTGTGATGTCACAGAATGGAGGTGTGTGAACTCAGAATGTTGGTGTGTGAAGTCATAGAATGGAAGTGAGTGAAGTCATAGAATGGAGGTGTGTGAAGTCACAGAATGGACGGTATGAAGTCATAGAATGGAGGTGCGTGAAGTTACAGAATTGAGGTGTTTGAAGTCATATATTGGAGGGGTGTGAAATCAAAATGGATGTGTGAAGTCATAGAATGGAGGTGAGTGAAATCATAGAGTGAGGGTGTGTGAGGTCATAGAATGGAGGTGTGTGAAGTCACAGAATGGAGATGTGTGAAGTCATAAAATGGAGGTGTGTGAAGTCATAGAATGGAAGTGTGTGAAGTCACACAATGGAGGTGTGTGAAGTCACAGAATGGAGGTGTGTGACTCAGAATGGAGGTTTATGAAGTCACAGAATGGAGGTGTGTGAAGTCATAGAATGGAAGTGTGTGAAGTCATAGAATGGAGGTGTGTGAAGTCAGAATGGAGATGTGTGAAGTCACCGAATGGAGGTTTGTGAAGTCATAGAATGGAGGTGTGTGAAGTCATAGAATGGACTTTTCTGAAGTAAAAATGAAGGTGTGTGAAGTCATAGAATGGAGGTGTGTGAAGTCACAGAATGGAGGTGTGTGAAGTCAGAATGGAGGTGTGTAGTCATAGATTGGAGGTGGGTGTAGTCATAGAAAGAAGGTGTGGGAAGTCATAGAATGGAGGAGTATGAAGTCATAGAGTGCAGGTGAGAGAAGTCACAGATTCGAGGTCTGTGAAGTCATAGAATGGAGGTGTGTGAAGTCAGAATGGAGGTGTGTGAAGTCATAGATGTAGTTTTGTGAAATCATAGTATGGAGGTGTGTGAAATCATAGAATGGAGTTTTGTGAAGTCACAGAATGGAACTGTGTGAATTCAGAATGGAGGTGTGTGAAGTCATAGAATGGAGGTGTGTGAAGTCACAGTATGGAAGTGTGTGAAGTCATAGAATGGAGGTGTGTGAAGTCACAGAATGGAGGTGTGTGAAGTCTTAGAATGGAGGTATGCGAAGTCACAGAATTTAGGTGTGTAAAGTCATAGAATGGAGGTTTATGAAGTTATAGAATGGATGTTTGTCATGTAATAATATAGGTGTGTGAAGTCATAGAATGGAGGTTTGTGACGTCAAAGAATGGAGGTGTGCAAAGTCATAGAATGGATCTGTGTGAAGTCAGAATGGAGGTGTGTGAAGTCACAGAATGGAGGTGTGTCAACTCAGAATTTAGGTGTGTGAAGTCAAAGAATGGAGGTGTGTGAAGTCATAGAATGCAGGTGTGGGAAGTCATAGAATGGAGGTGTGTGAAGTCAGAATGGAGGTGTGTGAAGTCACAGAACTGAGGTGTGTATACACAGAATGGAGGTGTGTGAAGTCATAGAATGGAAGTGTGTGAAGTCATAGAATGGAGGTGTGTGAAGTCACAGAATTGAGGTGTTTGAAGTCATATATTAGAGCTGTGTGAAGTCAAAATGGATGTGTGAAGTCATAGAATGGAGGTGTGTGAAATCATAGAATGAGGGTGTGTGAGGTCATAGAATGGAGGTGTGTGAAGTCACAGAATGGAGGTGTGTGAACTCAGAATGGAGCTGTGTGAAGTCACAGAATGGAGGTTTGTGAAGGCATAGAATGGAGGTGTGTGAGGTCATAGAATGGATGTTTCTGAAGGAAAAATGAAGGTGTGTGAAGTCATAGAATGGAGGTGTGTGAAGTCACAGAATGGAGGTGTGTGAAGTCAGAATGGAGGTGTGTGAAATCAAAATGGTGGTGTGTGAAGTCACAAATGGAGGTGTGTGAAGTCACAGATTGTTGGTGTGTGAAGTCAAACTGGAGGTGTGTGAAGTCAAAGAATGGAGGTGTGTGAACTCATAGAATGGAGGTGTGTGAAGTCATGGAATGGAGGTTCGTGAAGTCAAACATTGGAAGTGTGGGAAGTTACAGAAAGAAGATGCGTGAAGTCGTAGAATGGAGGTGTGTGAAGTCAGAATGCTGGTGTGGGAAGTCATAGAATGGAGGTGTGTGAAGTCATAGAATGGAGGTGTGTGATGTCACAGTATGGAGGTGTGTGAACTCAGAATGGATATGTGAAGTCATAGAATGGAGGTGGGTGAAGTCATAGAATGGAATTGTGTGAAGTCATAGAATGGAGGTGTGTGGAGTCACAGAATGGAGGGTATGAGGTCATAGAATGGAGGTGTGTGAGGTGACAGAATTGAGGTGTTTGAAGTCATATATTGGAGGTGTGTGAAGTCAAAATGGATGTGTGAAGTCATAGAATGGAGGTGTGTGAAATCATAGAAAGAGGGTGTTTGAGGTCATAGAATGGAGGTGTGTGAAGTCACAGAATGGAGGTGTGTGAAGTCATAAAATGGAGGTGGGTGAAGTCATAGAAAGGAGGTGTGGGAAGTCATAGAATGGTGGAGTGTGAAGTCATAGAGTGGAGGTGAGTGAAGTCACATATTCGAGGTCTGTGAAGTCATAGATTGGAGGTGTGTGAAGTCAGAATGGAGGTGTGTGAAGTCATAGAAAGGAGGTGTGTGAACTCATAGAATGGAGGTGTGTGATGTCACAATGGCAGTGTGTGAAGTCATAGAATGGAGGTGTGTGAAGTCACAGAATGGAGGTGTGAGAAGTCAAAATGGAGGTGTGTGATGTCATAAAATGGAGGTGTGTGAAGTCATAGAATGGAGGTGTGTGAAGTCATAGAATGGAGGTTTGTGAAGTCACAGAATGGAGGTGTGTGAACTCAGATTGGAGGTGTGTGAAGTCACAGAATGGAGGTGTGTGAAGTCATAGCATGGAGGTATGTGAAATCATAGAATGGAAGTGTGTGAAGTCATAGAATGCAGGTGTGTGAAATCACAGAATTGAGGTGTTTGATGTCATATATTAGAGGTGTGTGAAGTCAAAATGGAGGTTTGAAGTCATAGAATGGAGGTCTGTGAAATCATAGAATGAGGGTATGTGAGGTCATAGAATGGAGGTGTGTGAAGTCACAGAATGGAGGTGTGTGAAGTTATAAAATGGAGGTGTGTGAAGTCATAGAATGGAAGTGTGTGAAGTCACACAATGGAGGTGTGTGAAGTCACAGAATGGAGGTGTGTGAAGTGACAGAATGGAGGTGTGTGAACTCAGAATGGATGTTTGTGAAGTCACAGAATGGAGGTGTGTGAAGTCATAGAATGGAAGTGTGTGAAGTCATAGAATGGAGGTGTGTGAAGTCAGAATTGAGATGTGTGACGTCACCGAATGGAGTTTTGTCAACTCAGAATGGAGGTGTGTGAAGTCACAGAATGGAGGTTTGTGAAGTCATAGAATGGAGGTGTGTGAAGTCATGGAATGGATGTTTCTGAAGGAAAAATGAAGGTGTGTGAAGTCATAGAATGGAGGTGTGTGAAGTCAGAGAATGGAGGTGTGTGAAGTCAGAATGGAGGTGGGTAGTCATAGATTGGAGGTGGCTGACGTCATAGAAAGGAGTTGTGGTAAGTCATAGAATGGAGGAGTGTGAAGTCATAGAGTGCAGGTTAGTGAAGTCACAGATTCGAGGTCTGTGAAGCCATAGAATGGAGGTGTGTGATGTCAGAATGGAGGTGTGTGAAGTCATAGAATAGAGGTGAGTGATGTCAGAATGGAGGTATGTGAAGTCATAGATGGAGTTGTGTCAAGTCATGGTATGGAGGTGTGTGAAACCATAGAATGGAGTTTTGTGAAGTCACAGAATGAGGCTGTGTGAATTCAGAATGGAGGTGTGTGAAGTAATAGAATGGAGGTGTGTGAAGTCAAAATGGATGTGTGAAGTCATAGAATGGAGGTGTGTGAAATCATAGAATGAGGGTGTGTGAGGTCATAGAATGGAGGTGTGTGAATTCACAGAATGGAGGTGTGTGAAATCATAAAATGGAGGTGGGTGAAGTCATAGAAAGGAGGTGTGGGAAGTCATAGAATGGAGGAGTGTGAAGTCATAGAGTGGAGGTGAGTGAAGTCACATATTCGAGGTCTGTGAAGTCAGAGAATGGAGGTGTGTGAAGTCAGAATGGAGGTGTGTGAAGTCATAGAATGGAGGTGTGTGAACTCATAGAATGGAGGTGTGTGACGTCACAATGGAAGTGTGTGAAGTCATAGAATGGAGGTGTGTGAAGTCACAGAATGGAGGTGTGTGAAGTCACAGAATGGAGGTATGTGAAGTCATAGAATGGAGGTATGTGAAGTCACAGAATGGAGGTGTGTAAAGTCATAGAATGGAGGTGTGTGAAGTTATAGAATGGATGTTTGTAAAGTAAGAATGGAGGTGTGTGAAGTCATAGAATGGAGCTGTGTGAAGTCAGAATGGAGGTGTGTGAAGTCACAGAATGGATGTGTGTGAAGTCACAGAATGGAGGTGTGTGAAGTCATAGAATGGAGGTATGTGAAGTCACAGAATGGAGGTGTGTAAAGTCATAGGATGAAGGTGTGTGAAGTTATAGTATGGAAGTTTGTAAAGTAAGAATGGAGGTGTGTGAAGTCATAGAATGGAGCTGTTTGAAGTCAGAATGGAGGTGTGTGAAGTCACAGAATGGAGGTGTGTGAAGTCACAGAATGGAAGTGTGTGAAGTCATAGAATTGAGGTGTGTGAAGTCAGAATGGAGGTGTGTGAAGTCACCGAATGGAGGTGTGTGAACTCCGAATGGAGGTGTGTGAAGTCACAGAATGGAGGTTTGCGAAGTCATAGAATGGACGTGTGTGAAGACAAAATTGTGGTGTGTGAACTCATAGAATGTATGTGTGTGAACTAATAGAATGGAGGTGTGTGAAGTCGTGGAATGGAGGTGTGTGAAGTGAAAGAATGGAGGTGTGTGAAGTCAAACAATGGTGGTGTGTAGAAGTCACAGAATGGAGGTGTGTGAAGTCACAGAATGGAGGTGGGTGTAGTCATAAAATGGAGGTGGGTGAAGTCAAAGAAAGGAGGTGTGGGAAGTCATAGAATGGAGGAGTGTGAAGTCATAGAGTGGAGGTTTGTGAAGTCAGAATGGAGGTGTGTGAAGTCATAGAATGGAGGTGTGTGAACTCATAGTATGGAGGTGTGTGATGTCACAATGGAAGTGTGTGAAGTCATAGAATGGAGGTGTGTGAAGTCACAGAATGGAGGTGTGTGAAGTCATAAAATGGAGGTGGGTGAAGTCATAGAAAGAAGGTGTGGGAAGTCATAGAATGGAGGTGTGTGAAGTCATAGAATGGAGGTGTGTGAAGTCATAGAATGGAGGTGTGTGGAGTCACAGAATGGAGGTGTGACAAGTCAAAATGGAGGTGTGTGTCGTCATAAAATGGAGGTGTGTGAAGTCATAGAATGGAGGTGTGTGAAATCATAGAATGTAGGTTTGTGAAGTCACAGAATGGAGGTGTGTGAACTCAGAATGGATGTGTGTGAAGTCACAGAATGGAGGTGTGTGAAGTGATAGCATGGAGGTATGTGAAATCATAGAATGGAAGTGTGTGAAGTCATAGAATGGAGGTGTGTGAAATCACAGAATTGAGGTGTTTGAAGTCATATATTAGAGGTGTGTGAAGTCAAAATGGATGTTCGAAGTCATAGAATGGAGGTCTGTGAAATCATAGAATGAGGGTGTGTGAGGTCATAGAATGGAGGTGTGTGAAGTCACAGAATGGAGGTGTGTGAAGTTATAAAATGGAGGTGTGTGAAGTCATAGAATGGAAGTGTGTAAACTCATAGAATGGACGTGTGTGAAGTCATAGAATGGATGATTCTGAAGGAAAAATGAAAGTGTGTGAAATCATAGAATGGAGGTGTGTGAAGTGAGAGAATGGAGGTTTGTGAAGTCAGAATGGAGGTGGGTAGTCATAGATTGGAGGTGGGTGATGTCATAGAAAGGAGGTGTGGTAAGTCATAGAATGGAGGAGTGTGAAGTCATAGAGTGAAGGTGAGTGAAGTCACAGATTCGAGGTCTGTGAAGTCATAGAATGGAGGTGTGTGATGTCAGAATGGAGGTGTGCAAAGTCATAGAATACAGGTGTGTGATGTCAGAATGGAGGTGTGTGAAGTCATAGATGGAGTTGTGTGAAGTCATAGTATGGAGGTGTGTGAAACCATAGAATGGAGTTTTGTGAAGTCACAGAATGGAGCTGTGTGAATTCAGAATGGAGGTGTGTGAAGTAATAGAATGGAGGTGTGTGAAGTCAGAATGGAGGTGTGTGAACTCATAGAATGGAGGTGTGTGACGTCACAATGGAAGTGTGTGAAGTCATAGAATGGAGGTGTGTGAATTCACAGAATGGAGGTGTGTGAAGTCATAGAATGGAGGTATGTGAAGTCACAGAATGGAGGTGTGTAAAGTCATAGAATGGAGGTGTGTGAAGTTATAGAATGGATGTTTGTAAAGTAAGAATGGAGGTGTGTGAAGTCATAAAATGGAGCTGTGTGAAGTCAGAATGGAGTTGTGTGAAGTCACAGAATAGAGATGTGTGAAGTCATAGAATGGAGGTGTGTGAAGTCATAGAATGTATGTTTGTGAAGTAAGAAGAAGGTGTGTGAAGTCATAGAATGGAGGTGTGTGAAGTCACAGAATGGAGTTGTGTGAAGTCATATAATGGAGGTGTGTGAAGTGACAGAATGGAGGTGTGTGAAGTCAGAATGGAGGTGTGAAGTCATAGAATGGAAGTGGGTGAAATCATAGAATGGAGGTGTGTGAAATCATAGAATGGAGATGTGTGAAGTCACATAATGGAGGTGTGGGAAGTCACAGAATGGAGGTGTGTGACGTCACAGAATGGAGGTGTGTGAAGTCAGAATGGAGGTGTGTAAAGTCACAGAATGGAGGTGTGTGAAATCATAGAATGGAAGTGTGTGAAGTCATAGATTGGAGGTCTGTGAAGTCACAGAATGGAAGGTATGAACTCATAGATTGGAGGTGTGTGAAGTCACAGAATTGAGGTGTTTGAAGACATATATTGGAGGTGTGTGAAGTCAAAATGAATGTGTGAAGTCACAGAATGGAGGTGTGTGAACACATAGAATGGAGGTGTGTGACGTAACAAAGGAAGTGTGTGAAGTCATAGAATGGAGGTGGGTGAAGTCATAGAAAGGAGGTGTGGGAAGTCAAAGATTGGAGGAGTGTGAAGTATTAGAGTGGAGGTGAGTGAAGTCACATATTCGAGGTCTGTGAAGTCATAGAATTGAGGTGTGTGAAGTCAGAATGGATGTGTGAAGTCATAGAATGGAGGTGTGTGAACACATAGAATGGAGGTGTGTGACGTAACAAAGGAAGTGTGTGAAGTCATAGAATGGAGGTGTGTGAAGTCACAGAATGGAGGTGTGAGAAGCCAAAATGGAGGTGTGTGACGTCATAAAATGGAGGTGTGTGAAGTCATACAATGGAGGTGTGTGAAATCATAGAATGGAGGTTTGTGAAGACACAGAATGGAGGTGTGTGAACTCAGAATGGAGGTGTGTGAAGTAACAGAATGGAGGTGTGTGAAGTCATAGCATGGAGGTATGCGAAATCATAGAATGGAAGTGTGTGAAGTCATAGAATTGAGGTGTGTGAAGTCACAGAATGAAGGTGTGTGAAGTCATAGAATGGAGGTGTGTGAAGTCACAGAAGGGATCTGTGTGAAGTCACATAATGGAGGTGTGTGAAGTCAAAATAGAGGTGTGTGTCGTGTTAAACTGGAGGTGTGTGAAGTCGTAGAATTGAGGTGTGAGAAATCATAGAATGGAGGTTTGTGAAGTCACAGAATGGAGGTGTGTGAAGTCACAGAATGGAGGTTTGTGAAGTCATAGAATGGAGGTATTTGATGTCACAGAATGGAGGTGGGTGAAGTCACAGAAAGGAGGTGTGTGAAGTCATAGAATGGAGGTATGTGAAGTCACAGAATGGACGGGTATGAAGTCATATATTTTAGGTGTGTGAAGTCAAAATGGATGTGTGAAATCATAGAATGGAGGTGTGTTAAGTCATAGAATGTTGGTGTGTGAAGTCATAGAATGGAGGTGTGTGAAGTCACAGAATGGAGGTGTGTGAAGTCACAGAATGGAGGTGTGTGAAGTCATAGAATGGAAGTGTTTGAAGTCATAGAATGGAGGTGTGTGAAGTCAGAATGGAGGTGTGTGAAGTCACAGAATGGAGGTTTGCAAAGTCATAGAATGGAGGTGTGTGAAGTCATAGAATGGATGTTTCTGAATTAAGAATGAAGGTGTGTGAAGTCATAGAATGGAGGTGTGTGAAGACAAAATTTTGGTGTTGAACTTATAGAATGGATGTTTGTGAACTAATAGAATGGAGGTGTGTGAAGTCAAAGAATGGAGGTGTGTGAAGTCAAACAATAGTGGTGTGTGAAGTCACAGAATGGAGGTGTGTGAAGTCACAGAATGGAAGTGTGTGAAGTCAAAACAGAGGTGTGTGAAGTCAAAGAATGGAGGTGTGTGAAGTCACAGAATGGTGGTGTGTGAAATCAAAATGGTGGTGTGTGAAGTCACAAATGGAGGTGTGTGAAGTCACAGAATGTAGGTGTGTGAAGTCAAAATGGAGGTGTGTGAAGTGAAAGAATGGAGGTGTGTGAACTCATAGAATGGAGGTGTGTGAAGTCATGGAATGGTGGTTTGTGAAGTCAAACATTGGAAGTGTGGGAAGTTACAGAAAGAAGATGTGTGAAGACATACAATGGAGGTGTGTGAAGTCAGAATGCATGTGTAGGAAGTCATGGAATGGAGGTGTGTGAAGTCATAGAATGGTGGTGTGTGAAGTCATAGAGAGGAAGTGTGTGAAGTCATACAATGTAGGTGTGTGATGTCATAGAATGGAGGTGTGTGAAGTCATAGAATGGAGGTGGGTGAAGTCACGGAAGGGAGGTATGTGAAATCACAGAATGGAGGTGTGTGAAGTCACAGAATGGAGGTGTGTGAAGTCAGAGAATGGAGGTGTGTGAAGTCACAGAATGGAGATGTGTGAAGTCAAAAAGTTGGTGTGAGAAGTCACAAATGTAAGTGTGTGAAGTCACAGAATGGAGGTGTGAAGTCAAAATGGTTGTGTGTGAAGTCAAAGAATGTAGGTGTGTGAAGTCATCGAATGTAGGTGTGTGAAGTCACAGAATGGAGGTGTGTGACGTCAGAATAGAGGTGTGTGAAGTCATAGAATGGAGGTGTGTGAAGTCACAGAATGGAGGTGTGGGAAGTCACAGAATGGAGGTGTGTGAAGTCACAGAATGGAGGTGTGTGAACTCAGAATGGAGGTATGTAAAGTCACTGAATGGAGGTGTATGAAGTCATAGAATGGAAGTGTGTGAAGTCATAGAATGGAGGTGTGTGAAGTCACAGATTGGATGGTATGAACTCATAGAATGGAGGTGCGTGAAGTCACAGAATTGAGGTGTTTGAAGTCATATACTGGAGGTGTGTGAAGTCAAAATGGATGTGTGAATTCATAGAATGGAGGTGTGTGAAACCACAGAATGAGGGTGTGTGAGGTCATATAATGGAGGTGTGTGAAGTCACAGAATGGAGGTGTGTGAAGTCATAGAATGGAGGTGTGTGAAGTCATAGAATGGAAGTGTGTGAAGTCACAGAATGGAGGTGTATGAAGTCAGAATGTAGGTGTGTGAAGTCACGGAATGGAGTTGTGTGAACTCAGAATGGAGGTGTGTGAAGTCACAGAATGGAGGTTTGTGAAGTCATAGAATGGAGTTGTGTGAAGTCATAGAACTGATGTTTCTGAAGTAAGAATGAAGGTGTGTGAAGTCATAGAATGGAGGTGTGTGAACACATAGAATGGAGGTGTGAGAATGCACTGAATGAAGGTGTGTGAAGTCAGAATGGAGGTGTGCAGTCATAGATTGGAGGTGGTGAAGTCATAGAAAAGAGGTGTGGAAAGTCATAGAATGGAGGAGTGTGAAGTCATAGAGTCCTGGTGAGTGAAGTCACAGATTCGAGGTCTGTGAAGTCATAGAATGGAGGTGTGTGATGTCAGAATTAAGGTGTGTGAAGTCATAGATGGTGGTGTGGGAAGTTAGAATGCATGTGTGGGAAGTCATAGAATGGAGGTGTTTGAAGTTATAGAATGGTGGTATGTGAAGTCATAGAATAGAGTGGAAGTGTGTGAAGTCATAGAATGGAGGTGTGTGATGTCATAGAATGGAGGTGTGTGAAGTCATAGAATGGAGGTGGGTGAAGTCACGGAAGGGAAGTGTGGGAAATCACAGAATGGAGGTGTGTGAAGTCACAGAATGGAGGTGTGTGAAGTCACAGATTGGAGGTGAGTGAAGTCACAGAATGGAAATGTGTGAAGTCAAAAATGTGGTGTGAGAAGTCACAAATGTAAGTGTGTGAATTCTGAGAATGGAGGTGTGAACTCAAAATGGTTGTGTGTGAAGTCAAAGAATGTAGGTGTGTGAAGTCACAGAATTGAGGTGTTTGAAGTCAAAGAATGGAGGTTTGTGAAGTCAGAATAGAGGTGTGCGAAATCATAGAATGGAGGTGTTTGAAGTCAGAATGGAGGTGTGTGAAGTCATAGAATGGAGGTGTGTCACGTCAGAATAGAGGTGTGTGAAGTCATAGAATGGAGGTGTGTGACGTAACAGAATGGAGGTGTGGGAAGTCACAGAATGGAGGTGTGTGAAGTCACAGAATGGAGGTGTGTGAACTCAGAATGGAGGTATGTAAAGTCACAGAATGGAGGTGTATGAAGTCATAGAATGGAAGTGTGTGAAGTCATAGAATGGAGGTGTGTGAAGTCACAGAATGGATGGTATGAACTCATAGAATGGCGGTGTGTGAAGTCATAGAATTGAGGTGTTTGAAGTCATATATTGGAGGTATGTGAAGTCAAAATGGATGTGTAAATTCATAGAATGGAGGTGTGTGAAACCATAGATTGAGGGTGTGTGAGGTCATATAATGGAGGTGTGTGACATCACAGAATGGAGGTGTGTGAAGTCACAGAATGGAGGTGTGTGAAGTCACAGAATGGAAGTGTGAGAACAGAGTATGGAGGTGTGTGAAGTCATAGAATGGAGTTGTGTGAAGTCATAGAATGGAAGTGTGTGAAGTCAGAGAATGGAGGTGTGTGAAGTCACAGAATGGAGGTGTGTGAAGTCACAGAATGGAGGTGTGCGAACACAGAATGGAGGTGTGTGAAGTCACAGGATGGAGGTGTGTGAAGTCACAGGATGGAGGTGTGTGAAGTCATAGAATGGAAGTGTGTGAAGTCATAGAATGGAGGGGTGTGAAGTCAGAATGGAGGTGTGTGAAGTCAGAGAATGGAGGTGTGTGAAGTCACAGAATGGAGCTGTGCATACACAGAATGGAGGTGTGTGAAGTCACAGAATGGAGGTGTGTGAAGTCATAGAACTGATGTTTCTGAAGTAAGAATGAAGGTGTGTGAAGTCATAGAATGGAGGTGTGTGAACACATAGAATGGAGGTGTGTGAATTCACAGAATGAAGGTGTGTGAAGTCAGAATGGATGTGTGTAGTCATAGATTGGAGGTGGTGAAGTCATAGAAGGGAGGTGTGGAAAGTCATAGAATGGAGGACTGGGAAGTCATAGAATGGAGGTGTGTGAAGTCACAGAATGGAGGTGTGTGAAGTCACAGAATGGAGGTGTGTGATGTCAGAATGAAGGTGTGTGAAGTCATAGATGGAGTTGTGTGAAGTGATAGTATGGAGGTGTGTGAAATCATAGAATGGAGTTTGTGAAGTCACAGAATGGAGCTGTGTGAATACAGAATGGAGGTGTGTGAAGTCAAAGAATGTAGGTTTGTGAAGTCAGAACGGAGGTGTGTGAACGCATAGAATGGAGGTGAGTGACATCACAATGGCAGTTTGTGAAGTCATAGAATGGAGGTGTGTGAAGTCACAGAATGGAGGTGTGTGAAGTCATAGAATGGAGGTGTGTGAAGTCACAGAATGGAGGTGTTTGAAGTCATAAAATGGAGGTGTGTGAATTTATTGAATGGATGTTTGTAAAGTAAGAATGAAGTTGTGTGAAGTCATAGAATAAATGTGTGACATCAAAGAATGGAGGTGTGTGAAGTCAGAGAATAGAGGTGTGTGAAGTCACAGAATGGAAGTGTGCGAACAGAGTATGGAGGTGTGTGAAGTCATAGAATGGAGTTGTGTGAAGTCATAGAATGGAAGTGTGTGAAGTCACAGAATGGAGGTGTGTGAAGTCACAGAATGGAGGTGTGTGAAGTCACAGAATGGAGGTGTGCGAACACAGAATGGAGGTGTGTGAAGTCACAGGATGGAGGTGTGTGAAGTCACAGGATGGAGGTGTGCGAAGTCACAGAATGGAGGTGTGTGAAGTCATAGAATGGAGGTGTGTGAAGTCAGAATGGAGGTGTGTGAAGTCAGAGAATGGAGGTGTGTGAAGTCACAGAATGGAGGTGTGCATACACAGAATGGAGGTGTGTGAAGTCACAGAATGGAGGTGTGTGAAGTCATAGAACTGATGTTTCTGAAGTAAGAATGAAGGTGTGTGAAGTCATAGAATGGAGGTGTGTGAACACATAGAATGGAGGTGTGTGAATTCACAGAATGAAGGTGTGTGAAGTCAGAATGGATGTGTGTAGTCATAGATTGGAGGTGGTGAAGTCATAGAAGGGAGGTGTGGAAAGTCATAGAATGGAGGACTGGGAAGTCATAGAATGGAGGTGTGTGAAGTCACAGAATGGAGGTGTGTGAAGTCACAGAATGGAGGTGTGTGATGTCAGAATGAAGGTGTGTGAAGTCATAGATGGAGTTGTGTGAAGTCATAGTATGGAGGTGTGTGAAATCATAGAATGGAGTTTTGTGAAGTCACAGAATGGAGCTGTGTGAATACAGAATGGAGGTGTGTGAAGTCAAAGAATGTAGGTTTGTGAAGTCAGAACGGAGGTGTGTGAACGCATAGAATGGAGGTGAGTGACATCACAATGGCAGTTTGTGAAGTCATAGAATGGAGGTGTGTGAAGTCACAGAATGGAGGTGTGTGAAGTCATAGAATGGATGTGTGTGAAGTCACAGAATGGAGGTGTTTGAAGTCATAAAATGGAGGTGTGTGAATTTATTGAATGGATGTTTGTAAAGTAAGAATGAAGTTGTGTGAAGTCATAGAATAAATGTGTGACGTCAAAGAATGGAGGTGTGTGAAGTCATAGAATGGAGGTGTGTAAACTCAGAATGGAGGTGTGTGAAGTCATAGAATGGAGGTGTGTGAAGTTATAAAATGGAGGTGTGTGAAGTCATAGAATGGAATTGTGTGAAGTCATAGAATGGAGGTGTGTGAAGTCAGAATGGAGATGTGTGAAGTCAACGAATGGAGTTGTGTGAACTCAGAATGGAGGTGTGTGAAGTCACAGAATGGAGGTTTGTGAAGTCATAGAGTGGAGGTGTGTGAAGTCATAGAATGGATGTTTCTGAAGTACAAATGAAGGTGTGTGAAGTCATAGAAAGAGTTGTGGGAATTCCTAGAATGGAGGAGTGTAAAGTCATAGAGTGCAGGTGAGTGAAGTCACAGATTCGAGGTCTGTGAAGTCATAGAATGGAGGTGTGTGATGTCAGAATGGCGGTGTGCGAAGTCATAGAATAGAGGTGTGTGAAGTCAGAATGGAGGTGAGTGAAGTCATAGAATGGAGGTGTGTGAAGTCAGAATGCAGGTGTGTGAACTCATAGAATGGAGGTGTGTGACGTCACAATGGAAGTGTGTGAAGTCATAGATTGGAGGTGCGTGAAGTCACAGAATGGAGGTGTGTGAAGTCATAGAATGCAGGTATGTGAAGTCACAAAATGGAGGTGTGTAAAGTCATAGAATGGAGGTGTGTGAAGTTATAGAATGGATGTTTGTAAAGTAAGAATGAAGGTGTGTGAAGTCATCGAATGGAGGTGTGTGACGTCAAAGTATGGAGGTGTGTGAAGTCATAGAATGGAGCTGTGTGAGGTCATAATGGAGGTGTGTGAAGTCACAGAATGGAGGTGTGTCAACTCAAAATTTAGGTGTGTGAAGTCAAAGAATGGCGGTGTGTGAAGTCATAGAATGGAGGTGTGTGAAGTCAGAATTGAGATGTGTGAAGTCACAGAATTGAGGTGTGTGAACACAGAATGGAGGTGTGTGAAGTCAAAGAATGTAGGTGTGTGAAATCATAGAATGGATGTGTGTGAAGTCATAGAATGTATGTTTGTGAAGTAAGAATGAAGGTGTGTGAAGTCATAGAATGGAGGTGTGTGAAGTCACAGAATGGAGGTGTGTGAAGTCATAGAATGGAGGTGTGTCAAGACATAGAATGGAGGTGTGTGAAGTCATATAATGGAGGTGTGTGAAGTCACAGAATGGATGTGTGTGAAGTCAGAATGGAGGTGTATGAAGTCACAGAATGGAGGTGTGGGAAGTCACAGTATGGAGGTGTGTGACGTCACAGAATGGAGGTGTGTGAAGTCAGAATGGTGGTGTGTAAAGTCACAGAATGGAGGTGTGTGAAGTCATAGAATTGAAGTGTGTGATGTCATAGAATGGAGGTGTGTGAAGTCACAGAATGGACGGTATGAAGTCATAGAATGGAGGTGTGTGAAGTCACAGAATTGAGATGTTTGAAGTCATATATTGGAGGTGTGTGAAGTCAAAATGGGTGTGTGAAGTCATAGAATGGAGGTGTGTGAAATCACAGAATGAGGGTGTGTGAGGTCATAGAATGGAGGTGTGTGAAGTCACAGAATGGAGGTGTGTGAAGTCATAAAATGGAGGAGGGTGAAGTCATAGAAAGAGATGTGGGAAGTCATAGAATGGAGGAGTGTGAAGTCATAGAGTGGAGGTGAGTGAAGTCACATATTCGAGGTCTGTGAAGTCATAGAACGGAGGTGTGTGAAGTCAGAATGGAGGTGTGTGAAGTCATAGAATGGAGGTGTGTGAACTCATAGAATGGAGGTGTGTGACGTCAAAAAGGATGTGTGTGAAGTCATAGAATGGAGGTGTGTGAAGTCACGTAATGGAGGTGTGAGAAGTCAAAATGGAGTTGTGTGACGTCATAAAAATGGAGCTGTGTGAAGTCATAGAATGGAGCTGTGTGAAATCATAGAATGGAGGTTTGTGAAGTCACAGAATGGAGGTGTGTGAACTCAGAATGGAGGTGTGTGAAGTCACAGAATGGAGGTGTGAGAAGTTACAACATGGAGGTATGTGAAATCATAGAATGGAAGTGTGTGAAGTCATAGAATTGAGGTGTGTGAAGTCACAGGATGAAGGTGTGTGAAGTCATAGAATGGAGGTGTGTGAAGACACAGAAGGGAGGTGTGTGAAGTCACATAATGGAGGTGTGTGAAGTCAAAATTGAGGTGTGTGACGTCATAAACTGGAGGTGTGTGAAGTCATAGAATGGAGGTGTGTGAAATTATAGAATGGAGGTTTGTGAAGTCACAGAATGGAGTTGTGTGACGTCACGGAATGGAGGTTTGTGAAGTCATAGAATGGAGGTATGTGAAGTCAAATTGGAGGGGTGTGAAGTCGGAGAATAGAGGTGTGTGAAGTCACAGAATGTAGGTGGGTGAAGTCACAGAATGGATGTGTGTGAAGTCATAGAATGGAGGTGTGTGAAGTCACAGAATGGACGGGTATGAAGTCATAGAATGGAGGTGTGTGAAGTCACAGAATTGAGGTGTTTGAAGTCATATATTTTATGTGTGTGAAGTCAAAATGGATGTGTGAAATCATAGAATAGAGGTGTGTGAAGTCATAGAATGGAGGTGTGTGAAGTCATAGAATGAAGGTGTGTGAAGTCACAGAACGGAGGTGTGTGAAGTCTCAGAATAGAGGTGTGTGAAGGCATAGAATGGAAGTGTGTAAAGTCATAGAATGGAGGTGCGTGAAGTCAGAATGGAGGTGTGTGAAGGAAATGAATGGAGGTGTGTGAACTGAGAATGGAGGTGTGTGAAGTCACAGAATAGAGGTTTTTGAAGTCATAGAATGGAGGTGTGTGAAATTATAAAAGGGAGGTTTATGAAGTCATAGAATGGAAGTGTGTGAAGTCACACAATGGAGGTGTGTGAAATCACAGAATAGAGGTGTGTGAAGTCATAGAATGGAGGTGTGTGAAGTCAGAATGGAGATGTGTGAAGTCAACGAATGGAGTTGTGTGAACTCAGAATGGAGGTGGGTGAAGTCACAGAATGGAGGTTTGTGAAGTCATAGAGTGGAGGTGTGTGAAGTCATAGAATGGATGTTTCTGAAGTAAAAATGAAGGTGTGTGAAGTCATAGAAAGAGTTGTGGGAAGTCATAGAATGGAGGAGTGTAAAGTCATAGAGTGCAGGTGAGTGAAGTCACAGATTCGAAGTCTGTGAAGTCATAGAATGGAGGTGTGTGATGTCAGAATGGAGGTGTGCGAAGTCATAGAATAGAGGTGTGTGAAGTCAGAATGGAGGTGAGTGAAGTCATAGAATGGAGGTGTGTGAAGTCAGAATGCAGGTGTGTGAACTCCTAGAATGGAGGTGTGTGACGTCACAATGGAAGTGTGTGAAGTCATAGATTGGAGGTGTGTGAAGTCACAGAATGGAGGTGTGTGAAATCATAGAATGCAGGTATGTGAAGTCACACAATGGAGGTGTGTAAAGTCATAGAATGGAGGTGCGTGAAGTTATAGAATGGATGTTTGTAAAGTAAGAATGAATGTGTGTGAAGTCATCGAATGGAGGTGTGTGACGTCAAAGTATGGAGGTGTGTGAAGTCATAGAATGGAGCTGTGTGAGGTCAGAATGGAGGTGTGTGAAGTCACAGAATGGAGGTGTGTCAACTCAAAATTTAGGTGTGTGAAGTCAAAGAATGGCGGTGTGTGAAGTCATAGAATGGAGGTGTGTGAAGTCAGAATTGAGATGTGTGAAGTCACAGAATTGAGGTGTGTGAACACAGAATGGAGGTGTGTGAAGTCAAAGAATGTAGGTGTGTGAAATCATAGAATGGATGTTTGTGAAGTCATAGAATGTATGTTTGTGAAGTAAGAATGAAGGTGTGTGAAGTCATAGAATGGAGGTGTGTGAAGTCACAGAATGGAGGTGTGTGAAGTCATAGAATGGAGGTATGTCAAGACATAGAATGGAGGTGTGTGAAGTCATATAATGGAGGTGTGTGAAGTCACAGAATGGATGTGTGTGAAGTCAGAATGGAGGTGTGTGAAGTCACAGAATGGAGGTGTGGGAAGTCACAGTATGGAGGTGTGTGACATCACAGAATGGAGGTGTGTGAAGTCAGAATGGAGGTGTGTAAAGTCACAGAATGGAGGTGTGTGAAGTCATAGAATTGAAGTGTGTGATGTCATAGAATGGAGGTGTGTGAAGTCACAGAATGGACGGTATGAAGTCATAGAATTCAGGTGTGTGAAGTCACAGAATTGAGGTGTTTGAAGTCATATATTGGAGGTGTGTTAAGTCAAAATGGGTGTGTGAAGTCAAAGAATGGAGGTGTGTGAAATCACAGAATGAGGGTGTGTGAGGTCATAGAATGGATGTGTGTGAAGTCATGGAATGGAGGTGTGTGAAGTCAGAATGGAGGTGTGTGAAGTCATGGAATGGAGGTTTGTGAAGTCATAGAATGGAGGTATGTGAAGTCAAATTGGAGGGGTGTGAAGTCGGAGAATAGAGGTGTGTGAAGTCACAGAATGGAGGTGGGTGAAGTCACAGAATGGAGATGTGTGAAGTCATAGAATGGAGGTGTGTGAAGTCACAGAATGGACGGGTATGAAGTCATAGAATGGAGGTGTGTGAAGTCACAGAATTGAGGTGTTTGAAGTCATATATTTTATGTGTGTGAAGTCAAAATGGATGTGTGAAATCCTAGAATAGAGGTGTGTGAAGTCATAGAATGGAGGTGTGTGAAGTCATAGAATGAAGGTGTGTGAAGTCACAGAACGGAGCTGTGTGAAGTCACACAATGGAGGTGTGTGACAGCATAGAATGGAAGTGTGTAAAGTCATAGAATGGAGGTGCGTGAAGTCAGAATGGAGGTGTGTGAAGTCAATGAATGGAGGTGTGTGAACTCAGAATGGAGGTGTGTGAAGTCCCAGAATGGAAGTGTGTGAAGTCAAAAACGAGGTGTGTGAAGTCAAAGAATGGAGGTGTGTGAAGTCACAGAATGGAGGTGTGTGAAATCAAAAGGGTGGTGTGTGAAGTCGCAAATGGAGGTGTGTGAAGTCATAGAACTGATGTTTCTGAAGTAAGAATGAAGGTGTGTGAAGTCATAGAATGGAGGTGTGTGAACACATAGAATGGAGGTGTGTGAATTCACAGAATGAAGGTGTGTGAAGTCAGAATGGATTTGTGTAGTCATAGATTGGAGGTGGTGAAGTCATAGAAGGGAGGTGTGGAAAGTCATAGAATGGAGGACTGGGAAGTCATAGAATGGAGGTGTGTGAAGTCACAGAATGGAGGTGTGTGAAGTCACAGAATGGAGGTGTGTGATGTCAGAATGAAGGTGTGTGAAGTCATAGATGGAGTTGTGTGAAGTCATAGTATGGAGGTGTGTGAAATCATAGAATGGAGTTTTGTGAAGTCACAGAATGGAGCTGTGTGAATACAGAATGGAGGTGTGTGAAGTCAAAGAATGTAGGTTTGTGAAGTCAGAACGGAGGTGTGTGAACGCATAGAATGGAGGTGAGTGACATCACAATGGCAGTTTGTGAAGTCATAGAATGGAGTTGTGTGAAGTCACAGAATGGAGGTGTGTGAAGTCATAGAATGGAGGTGTGTGAAGTCACAGAATGGAGGTATTTGAAGTCATAAAATGGAGGTGTGTGAAGTTATTGAATGGATGTTTGTAAAGTAAGAATGAAGTTGTGTGAAGTCATAGAATAAATGTGTGACGTCAAAGAATGGAGGTGTGTGAAGTCATAGAATGGAGGTGTGTAAACTCAGAATGGAGGTGTGTGAAGTCATAGAATGGAGGTGTGTGAAGTTATAAAATGGAGGTGTGTAAAGTCATAGAATGGAATTGTGTGAAGTCATAGAATGGAGGTGTTTGAAGTCACAGAATGTACGGTATGAAGTCATAGAATGCAGGTGTGTGAAGTCACAAAATTGAGGTGTTTGAAGTCATATATTAGAGGTGTGTGAAGTCATAGAATGGAGGTGTGTGAAGTCATAGAATGAAGGTGTGTGAAGTCACAGAACGGAGGTGTGTGAAGTCCCAGAATGGAAGTGTGTGAAGTCAAAACGGAGGTGTGTGATGTCAAAGAATGTAGGTGTGTGAAGTCACAGAATGGAGGTGTGTGAAATCAAAATGGTGGTGTGTGAAGTCACAAATGGAGGTGTGTGAAGTCACAGAATGTAGGTGTGTGAAGTCAAAATGGAGGTGTGTGAAGTCAAAGAATGGAGGTGTGTGAACTCATAGAATGGAGGTGTGTGAAGTCATAGAATGGATGTGTGTGAAGTCATGGAATGGAGGTGTGTGAAGTCAGAATGGAGGTGTGTGAAGTCATGGAATGGAGGTGTGTGAACTCATAGAATGGAGGTGTGTGACGTCAAAAAGGATGTGTGTGAAGTCATAGAATGGAGGTGTGTGAAGTCACGTAATGGAGGTGTGAGAAGTCAAAATGGAGGTGTGTGACGTAATAAAAATGGAGCTGTGTGAAGTCATAGAATGGAGCTGTGTGAAATCATAGAATGTAGGTTTGTGAAGTCACAGAATGGAGGTGTGTGAACTCAGAATGGAGGTGTGTGAAGTCACAGAATGGAGGTGTGAGAAGTTACAACATGGAGGTATGTGAAATCATAGAATGGAAGTGTGTGAAGTCATAGAATTCAGGTGTGTGAAGTCACAGAATGAAGGTGTGTGAAGTCATAGAATGGAGGTGTGTGAAGACACAGAAGGGAGGTGTGTGAAGTCACATAATGGAGGTGTGTGAAGTCAAAATGGAGGTGTGTGACGTCATAAACTGGAGGTGTGTGAAGTCATAGAATGGAGGTGTGTGAAATTATAGAATGGAGGTTTGTGAAGTCACAGAATGGAGTTGTGTGACGTCACGGAATGGAGGTTTGTGAAGTCATAGAATGGAGGTATGTGAAGTCAAATTGGAGGGGTGTGAAGAAGGATAATAGAGGTGTGTGAAGTCACAGAATGGAGGTGGGTGAAGTCACAGAATGGAGGTGTGTGAAGTCATAGAATGGAGGTGTGTGAAGTCACAGAATGGACGGGTATGAAGTCATAGAATGGAGGTGTGTGAAGTCACAGAATTGAGGTGTTTGAAGTCATATATTTTATGTGTGTGAAGTCAAAATGGATGTGTGAAATCATAGAATAGAGGTGTGTGAAGTCATAGAATGGAGGTGTGTGAAGTCATAGAATGAAGGTGTGTGAAGTCACAGAACGGAGGTGTGTGAAGTCACAGAATGGAGGTGTGTGAAGGCATAGAATGGAAGTGTGTAAAGTCATAGAATGGAGGTGCGTGAAGTCAGAATGGAGGTGTGTGAAGTCAATGAATGGAGGTGTGTGAACTGAGAATGGAGGTGTGTGAAGTCACAGAATAGAGGTTTTTGAACTCATAGAATGGAGGTGTGTGAAGTCAAAGAATGTATGTTTGTGAAGTAAGAATGAAGGTGTGTGAAGTCATAGAATGGAGGTGTGTGAAGACAAAATTGTGGTGTGTGAACTCATAGAATGGATGTTTCTGAACTCATAGAATGGAGTTGTGTGAAGTCGTGGAATGGAGGTGTGTGAAGTCGAGGAATGGAGGTGTGTGAAGTCAAACAATGGTGGTGTGTGAAGTCACAGAATGGAGGTGTGTGAAGTCCCAGAATGGAAGTGTGTGAAGTCAAAACGGAGGTGTGTGATGTCAAAGAATGTAGGTGTGTGAAGTCACAGAATGGAGGTGTGTGAAATCAAAATGGTGGTGTGTGAAGTCACAAATGGAGGTGTGTGAAGTCACAGAATGTAGGTGTGTGAAGTCAAAATGGAGGTGTGTGAAGTCAAAGAATGGAGGTGTGTGAACTCATAGAATGGAGGTGTGTGAAGTCATAGAATGGATGTGTGTGAAGTCATGGAATGGAGGTGTGTGAAGTCAAAGAATGGAGGTGTGTGAAGTCATAGAAAGGAGGTCTGTGAAGTCATAGAATGGAGGAGTGTGAAGTCATAGAGTGCAGGTGAGTTAAGTCACAGATTCGAGGTCTGTGAAGTCATAGAATGTAGGTGTGTGATGTCAGAATGCAGGTATGTGAAATCATAGATGGAGTTGTGTGAAGTCATAGTATGGAGGTGTGTGAAATCATAGAATGGAGTTTTGAGAAGTCACAGAATGGAGCTGTGTGAATTCAGAATGGAGGTGTGTGAAGTAACAGAATGGAGCTGTGTGAATTCAGAATGGAGGTGTGTGAAGTCATAGAATGGAGGTGTGTGAATCACAGAATGGAGGTGTGTGAAGTCACAGAATGGAGGTGTGTGATGTCAGAATGAAGGTGTGTGAAGTCATAGATGGAGTTGTGTGAAGTCATAGTATGGAGGTGTGTGAAATCATAGAATGGAGTTTTGTGAAGTCACAGAATGGAGCTGTGTGAATACAGAATGGAGGTGTGTGAAGTCATAGAATGTAGGTTTGTGAAGTCAGAACGGAGGTGTGTGAACGCATAGAATGGAGGTGAGTGACATCACAATGGAAGGGTGTGAAGTCATAGAATGGAGGTGTGTGAAGTCACAGAATGGAGGTGTGCGAAGTCATACAATGGAGGTGTGTGAAGTCACAGAATGGAGGTGTTTGAAATCATAAAATGGAGGTGTGTGAATTTATTGAATGGATGTTCGTAAAGTAAGAATGAAGTTGTGTGAAGTCATAGAATAAATGTGTGACGTCAAAGAATGGAGGTGTGTGAAGTCATAGAATGGAGGTGTGTGAAGTTATAAAATGGAGGTGTGTGAAGTCAAAGAATGGAATTGTGTGAAGTCATAGAATGGAGGTGTTTGAAGTCACAGAATGGACGGTATGAAGTCATAGAATGCAGGTGTGTGAAGTCACAAAATTGAGGTGTTTGAAGTCATATATTAGAGGTGTGTGAAGTCCAAATGGATGTGTGAAATCATAGAATGGAGGTGTGTGAAATCAAAGAATGAGTGTGTGTTAGGTCATAGAATGGAGGTGTGTGAAATTATAAAAGGGAGGTTTATGAAGTCATAGAATGGAAGTGTGTGAAGTCACACAATGGAGGTGTGTGAAGTCACAGAATAGAGGTGTGTAAAGTCATAGAATGGAAGTGTGTGAAGTCATAGAATGGAGGTGTGTGAAGTCAGAATGGAGATGTGTGAAGTCAACGAATGGAGTTGTGTGAACTCAGAATGGAGGTGTGTGAAGTCACAGAATGGAGGTTTGTGAAGTCATAGAGTGGAGGTGTGTGAAGTCATAGAATGGATGTTTCTGAAGTAAAAATGAAGGTGTGTGAAGTCATAGAAAGAGTTGTGGGAAGTCATAGAATGGAGGAGTGTAAAGTCATACAGTGCAGGTGAGTGAAGTCACAGATTCGAGGTCTGTGAAGTCATAGAATGGAGGTGTGTGATGTCAGAATGGAGGTGTGCGAAGTCATAGAATAGAGGTGTGTGAAGTCAGAATGGAGGTGTGTGAAGTCATAGAATGGAGGTGTGTGAAGTCAGAATGCAGGTGTGTGAACTCATAGAATGGAGGTGTGTGACATCACAATGGAAGTCTGTGAAGTCATAGAATGGAGGTGTGTGAACTCAGAATGGAGGTGTGTGAAGTCACAGAATGGAGGTGTGAGAAGTTACAGCATGGAGGTATGTGAAATCATAGCATGGAAGTGTGTGAAGTCATATATTGAGGTGTGTGAAGTCACAGAATGAAGGTGTGTGAAGTCATAGAATGGAGGTGTGTGAAGACACAGAAGGGAGGTGTGTGAAGTCACATAATGGAGGTGTGTGAAGTCAAAATGGAGGTGTGTGACGTCATAAACTGAAGGTGTGTGAAGTCATAGAATGGAGGTGTGTGAAATTATAGAATGGAGGTTTGTGAAGTCACAGAATGGAGTTGTGTGACGTCACGGAATGGAGGTTTGTGAAGTCATAGAATGGAGGTATGTGAAGTCAAATTGGAGGGGTGTGAAGTCGGAGAATAGAGGTGTGTGAAGTCACAGAATGGAGGTGGGTGAAGTCACAGAATGGAGGTGTGTGAAGTCATAGAATGGAGGTGTGAAGTCACAGAATGGACAGGTATGAAGTCATAGAATGGAGGTGTGTGAAGTCACAGAATTGAGGTGTTTGAAGTCATATATTTTATGTGTGTGAAGTCAAAATGGATGTGTGAAATCATAGAATAGAGGTGTGATCACAGAATGGAGGTGTGTGAAGTCATAGAATGAAGGTGTGTTAAGTCACAGAATGGATGTGTGTGAAGTCACAGAATGGAGGTGTGTGAAGTCACAGAATGGAAGTGTGTAGAGTCATAGAATGGAGGTGCGTGAAGTCAGATTGGAGGTGTGTGAAGTCAATGAATGGAGGTGTGTGAACTCAGAATGGAGTTGTGTGAAGTCACAGAATAGAGGTTTTTGAAGTCATAGAAATGAGGTGTGTGAAGTCATAGAATGGATGTTTCTGAATTAAGAATTAAGGTGTGTGAAGTCATAGAATGGAGGTGTGTGAAGACAAAATTGTGGTGTGTGAACTCATAGAATGGATGTTTCTGAACTCATAGAATGGAGTTGTGTGAAGTCGTGGAATGGAGGTGTGTGAAGTCAAAGAATGGAAGTGTGTGAAGTCAAACAATGGTGGTGTGTGAAGTCACAGAATGGAGGTGTGTGGAGTCCCAGAATGGAAGTGTGGGAAGTCAAAACTGAGGTGTGTGAAGTCAAAGAATGGAGGTGTGTGAAGTCACAGAATGGAGGTGTGTGAAATCAAAATGGTGGTGTGTGAAGTCACAAATGGAGGTGTGTGAAGTCACAGAATGTAGGTGTGTGAAGTCAAAATGGAGGTGTGTGAAGTCAAAGAATGGATGTGTGTGAAGTCATGGAATGTAGGTGAGGGAAGTCAAAGAATGGAGGTGTGTGAAGTCATAGAAAGGAGGTCTGTGAAATCATAGAATGGAGGAGTGTGAAGTCATAGAGTGCAGGTGAGTTAAGTCACAGATTCGAGGTCTGTGAAGTCATAGAATGGAGGTGTGTGATGTCAGAATGGAGCTGTGCGAAGTCATAGAATAGAGGTGTGTGAAGTCAGAATGGAGGTGTGTGAAGTCATAGAATGGAGGTGTGTGACGTCACAATGCAAGTGTGTGAAGTCATAGAATGGAGGTTTGTGAAGTCACAGAATGGAGGTGTGTGAAGTCATAGAATGCAGGTATGTGAAGTCACACAATGGAGGTGTGTAAAGTCATAGAATGGAGGTGTGTGAAGTTATAGAATGGATGTTTGTAAAGTAAGAATGAAGGTGTGTGAAGTCATTGAATGGAGGTGTGTGACGTCAAAGAATGGAAGTGTGTGAAGTCATAGAATGGAGCTGTGTGAGGTACGAATGGAGGTGTGTGAAGTCACAGAATGGAGGTGTGTCAACTCAAAATTTAGGTGTGTGAAGTCAAAGAATGGCGGTGTGTGAAGTCATAGAATGGAGGTGTGTGAAGTCAGAATTGAGGTGTGTGAAGTCACAGAACTGAGGTGTGTGAACACAGAATGGAGGTGTGTGAAGTCAAATTATGTATGTTTGTGAAGTAAGAATGAAGGTGTGTGAAGTCATAGAATGGAGGTGTGTGAAATCACAGAATGTAGGTGTGTGAAGTCATAGAATGGAGGTGTGTGAAGTCATAGAATGGAGGTGTGTGAAGTCATATAATGGAGGTGTGTGAAGTCACAGAATGGATGTGTGTGAAGTCAGAATGGAGGTGTGTGAAGTCACAGAATGGAGGTGTGGGAAGTCACAGTATGGAGGTGTGTGACGTCACAGAATGGAGGTGTGTGAAGTCAGAATGGAGGTGTGTAAAGTCACAGAATGGAGGTGTGTGAAGTCAAAGAATTGAAGTGTGTGAAGTCATAGAATGGAGGTGTGTGAAGTCACAGAATGGACGGTATGAAGTCATAGAATGGAGGTGTGTGAAGTCACAGAATTGAGGTGTTTGAAGTCATATATTGGAGGTGTGTGAAGTCAAAATGGGTGTGTGAAGTCATAGAATGGAGGTGTGTGAAATCACAGAATGAGGGTGTGTGAGGTCATAGAATGGTGGTGTGTGAAGTCACAGAATGGAGGTGTGTGAAGTCATAAAATGGAGGAGTGTGAAGTCCTAGAGTGGAGGTGAGTGAAGTCACATATTCGAGGTCTGTGAAGTCATAGAATGGAGGTGTGTGAAGTCAGAATGGAGGTGTGTGAAGTCAAAGAATGGAGGTGTGTGAAGTCACGGAATGGAGGTGTGAGAAGTCAAAATGGAGGTGTGTGACGTCATAAAATGGAGCTGTGTGAAGTCACAGAATGGAGCTGTGTGAAATCATAGAATGGAGGTTTGTGAAGTCACAGAATGGAGGTGTGTGAACTCAGAATGGAGGTGTGTGAAGTCACAGAATGGAGGTGTGAGAAGTTACAGCATGGAGGTATGTGAAATCATAGAATGGAAGTGTGTGAAGTCATAGAATTGAGGTGTGTGAAGTCACAAAATGAAGGTGTGTGAAGTCATAGAATGGAGGTGTGTGAAGACACAGAAGGGAGGTGTGTGAAGTCACATAATGGAGGTGTGTGAAGTCAAAATGGAGGTGTATGACGTCATAAACTGGAGGTGTGTGAAGTCATAGAATGGAGGTGTGTGAAATTATAGAATGAAGGTTTGTGAAGTCACAGAATGGAGTTGTGTGACGTCACGGAATGGAGGTATGTGAAGTCATAGAATGGAGGTATGTGAAGTCAAATTGGAGGGGTGTGAAGTCGGAGAATAGAGGTGTGTGAAGTCACAGAATGGAGGTGGGTGAAGTCACAGAATGGAGGTGTGTGAAGTCATAGAATGGAGGTGTGTGAAGTCACAGAATGGACGGGTATGAAGTCATAGAATGGAGGTGTGTGAAGTCACAGAATTGAGGTGTTTGAAGGCATATATTTTATGTGTGTGAAGTCAAAATGGATGTGTGAAATCATAGAATAGAGGTGTGTGAAGTCAGATTGGAAGTGTGTGAAGTCACAGATTTGAGGTATGTGAAGACACAGAATAGAGGTGTGTGAAGTCAGAATGGAGGTGTGTGAAGTCACAGAATGGAGGTGTGTGAAGTCATAGAATGGAGTTGTGTGAAGTCATAGAATTTAGGTGTGTGAACTCATAGAATGGAGGTGTGTGAAGTCACAGAATGGAGGTTTGTGACGTCAGAATGGAGGTGTGTGAAGTCATAAAATGGAGGTGTGTGAAGTCATAGAATGGAGGTGTATGAAGTCAGAATGGAGGTGTGTGAAATCATAGAATGGAGATGTGTGAACTCATAAAATGGAGTGTGTGCGTCACAATGGAAGTGTGTGAAGTCATAGAAGGGAGGTGTGTGAAGTCACAGAATGAAGGTGTGTGAAGTCATGCAATGAAGGTGTGTGAAGTCAAAGAATTGAGGTTTGTGAGGTCAGAATGGAGGTGTGTGAAGTCAGGATGGAGGTGTTTGAAGTCACAGAATGGAGGTGTGTGAAGTCAGGTTTGAGGTGTGTGAAGTCATAGAATTGAGGTGTCTGAAGTCACAGAATGCAGGTGTGTGAATTCAGAATGGAGGTGTGTGAAGTCACAGAATGGAGGTTTGTGAAGTCACAGAATGGAGGTGTGTGAAGTCATACAATGGAGGTGTGTGTAGTTATAGAATGGAGGTGTGTGAAGTCATAGAATGGAAGTGTGTGAAGTCATACAATGGATGTGATTGAAGTCAGAGGATAGAGGTGTGTGAAGTCATAATGCAGGTGTGATGTCGCAGAATGTAGGTGGGTAAAGTCATAGAAAGAAGGTGTGGGAAGTCATAGAATGGAGGTCTGTGAAGTCATAGAATGGAGGTGTGTGAAGTCAGAATGGAGGTGTGTGAAGTCATAGAATGGAGATGTGTAAACTCATAGAATGGAGGTGTGTGATGTCACAATGGAAGTGTGTGAAGTCATAGAATGGAGGTGTGTGAAGTCAGAATGGAGGTGTGTCAAGTCACAGAATTGAGGTGTGTGAAGCCACAGATGGAGGTGTGTGAAGTCCTAGAATGGAAGTGTGTGAAGTCATAGAATGGAGGTGTGTGAAGGAAGAATGGACGTGTGTGAAGTCACAGAATGGGGGTGTGTGAACTCAGAATGGAGGTGTGTGAAGTCACAGAATGGAGGTTTGTGAAGTCAAAGAATGGAGGTGTGTGAAGTCAGAATGGAGGTGTGAAGTCATAGAATGGGGTTGGGTGAAGTCATAGAAAGGAGGTGTGGGAAGTCATAGAATGGAGGAGTGTGAAGTCATAGAGTGGAGGTGAGTGAAGTCACAGATTCGAGGTCTGTGAAGTCATAGAATGGAAGTGTGTGAAGTCAGAATGCAGGTGTGTGTAGTCATAGAATGGAGATGTGTGAACTCATAGAATGGAGGTGTGTGACGTCATAATGGAAGTGTGTGAAGTCACAGAATGGAGGTGTGTGAAGTCATACAACAGAGGTGTGTGAAGTCAGAATGGAGGTATGTGAAGTCACAGAATGGAGGTGTGTGAATTCAGAATGGAGGTGTGTGAAGTCATAGATGGAGGTGTGTGAAGTCATAGTATGGAGGTTTGTCAAATCATAGAATGGAGTTTTGGGAAGTCACAGAATGGAGCTGTGTGAAGTCACAATGGAGATGTGTGAAGTCATAGAATGGAGGTGTGTGAAGTCAGAATGGAGGTGTGTGAAATCATAGAATTGAGGTTTCTGAAGTCACAATGGAGTTGTGTGAAGTCATAGAATGGAGGTGTGTGAAGTTACAGAATGGAGGTGTGTGAAGTCATACAACGGAGGTGTGTGAAGTCAGAATGGAGGTGTGTGAAGTCACAGAATGGAGGTGTGTGAATTCAGAATGGAGGTGTGTGAAGTCATAGAATGGAGATGTGTGAAGTCACAGAATGAAGGTGTGTGAAGTCACAGAATGGAGGTGTGTGAATTCAGAATGGAGGTGGTTTAAGTCACAGAATGGACGTGTGTGAAGTCATAGAATGGAGGTGTGTGAAGTCACAGAATGGAGGTGTGAGAATTCATAGAATGGAGGTGTGTGAAATCATAAAATGGAAGTGTGTGAGTCACAATGGAAGTGTGTGAAGTCATAGAAGGGAGGTGTGTGAAGTCGCAGAATGTCGGTGGGTGAAGTCATAGAAAGAAGGTGTGGGAAGTCATAGAATGGAAGTCTGTGAAGTCATAGAATGGAGGTGTGTGAAGTCAGAATGGAGGTGTGTGAAGTCATAGAATGGAGATGTGTGAACTCATAGAATGGAGGTGTGTGATGTCACAATGGAATTGTGTAAAGTCATAGAATGGAGGTGTGTGAAGTCACAGAATGGAGGTGTGTGAAGTCATACAATGGAGGTGTGTTAAGTCAGAATGGAGGTGTGTGAAGTCACAGAATGGAGGTGTGAGAACTCAAAATGGAGGTGTGTGTAGTCATAGATGGAGGTGTGTGAAGTCATAGTATGGAGGTGTGTGAAATCATAGAAGGGAGTTTTGTGGAGTCACAGAATGGAGCTGTGTGAAGTCAGAATGGAGCTCTGTGAAGTCATAGAACGGAGGTATGTGGAGTCACAATGGAGGTGTGTGAAGTCATAGAATGGAGGTGTGTGAAGTCATAGAATGGAGGTGTGTGAAGTCACAGAGTGAAGGTGTGTGACGTCAAAGAATGGAGGTGTTTGAACTCAGAATGGAGGTGGGTGAAGTCACAGAATGGAGGTGTTTGAAGTCACAGAATGGAGATGTGTGAAGTCACAGAATGGAGGTGTGTGAAGTCATAGATGGAGGTGTGTGAAGTCATAGTATGGACGTGTGTGAAATCATAGAATGGAGTTTTGTGAAGTCACAGAATGGAGCTGTGTGAAGTCAGAATGGAGGTGTGTGAATTCATAGAATGGAGGTGTGTGACGTCAAATTGAAGTGTGTGAAGTCATAGAATGGAGGTGTGTGAAGTCACAGAATGGAGTTTTGTGAAGACACACAATGGAGCTGTGTGAAGTCAGAATGGAGGTGTGTGAAGTCATAGAATCGAGGTGTGTGAAGTCAGAATGGAGGTATGTGAAATCATACAATCAAGGTGTGTGAAGTCATAGAATGGAGGTGTGTGAAGTCATAGAATGGAGGGGCGTGAAGTCACAGAATGGAGGTGTGTGAAGTCATAGAATGGAGGTGTGTGAAGTCATAGAATGGAGGTGTGTGAAGTCACAGAATGAAGCTGTGTGAATCACAGAATGGAGGTATGTGAACTCACAATGGAGGTGGGTGAAGTCACAGAATGGAGGTGTGTGAAGTCATAGAATGGAGGTGTGTGAAGTCACAGAATGGAGGTGTGTCAATTCATAGAATGGAGGTGTGTGAAGTCATAGAATGGAGGTGTGTGAAGTCATAGAATGGAGGTGTGTGAATTCATAGAATGGAGGTGTGTGAAGTCACAGAATGGAGGTTTGTGTACTCAAAATGGAGGTGTTTGAAGTCAAAGAATGGAGGTGTGTGAAGTCATAGAATGGAAGTGTGTGAAGTCATAGAATGGAGGTGTATGAACCCAGAATGCAGGTTTGTGAAGTCACAGAATGGAGGTTTGTGAAGTCATACAATGGAGGTGTGTGAAGTCATAGAATGGATGTTTCTAAAGTAAGAATGAAGGTGTGTGAAGTCATAGAATGGAGGTGTGTGAAGGCAAAATGGAGCTGTGTGAACTCATAGAATGGAGGTGTGTGAACTCATAGAATGGAGGTGTGTGAAGTCATGGAATGGAGGTGTGTGAAGTCCAAGAATGGAGGTGTGTGAAGTCAAAGAATGGAGGTGTGTGAAGTCACAGAATGGAGGTTGCCGGGGCCAACCGGCGGCAAACCAGGGTTCGCAGATTGCGGTTCCTGAAATCGGGGGCAAGGACTAGCAAGAAATAGAAGAGAGACAGACACAGCGGGTCCGGTATGTCCGCAGTACAGGTAAAGACTGCCGAGACTGCCTGTTTATTTTCCACTCCCCCTTCTTCCCTCCTCCTGACCCAGGGAACCTCCAGGTGTTACATTCATATGGTAATTCTCAGGTCATTTGCATAGACTAGGGCCAGAAAGCAATAAGACAATAAAGCCATCGTCTGATGCAAGACAAGGTACAGTTTGATTCCACTCTGGCTCACAACAGGAGGTGTGTGAAGTCACAGAATTGAAGTGTGTGAAGTCAAAATGGAGGTGTGTGAAGTCACAAAATGGAGGCCTGTGAAGACACAGAATAGAGGTGTGTGAAGTCAGAATGGAGGTGTGTGAAGTCAGAATGGAGGTGTGTGAAATCATAGAATGGAGGTCTGTGAAGCCACAACGCAGGTGTGTGAACTCATGGAATGAAGGTGTGTGAAGTAAAATTGCAGGTGTGTGAAGTCATAGAATGGAGGTGTGTGAAGTAATAGAATGGAGGTGTGTGAAGTCACAGAATGGAGGTGTGTGAAGTCATAGAATGGAGGTGTGTGAAGTCACAGAATGGAGGTGTGTGAAGTCATAGAATGGAGGTGTGTGAAGTCATAGAATGGACGTGTGTGAAGTCATAGAATGGAGGACTGTGAACTCAGAATGGAGGTTTGTGAAGTCACAGAATGGAGATGTGTGAATTCATAGAATGGGGTGTGTGAAGTCATAGAATGGAGGTGTGTGAAGTCATAGAATGGAGGTGTGTGAATTCATAGAATGGAGGTGTGTGAAGTCACAGAATGGAGGTTTGTGAAGTAAGAATGAAGGTGTTTGAAGTCATAGAATGGAGGTGTGTGACGTCACACAATGGAGGTGTGTGAAGTTATAGAATGGAGGTGTGTGAAATCATAGAATGGAGTTTTGTGAAGTCACAGAATGGAGCTGTGTGAAGTCAGAATGGAGGTGTGTGAACACATAGAATGGAGGTGTGTGAAGTCACAATGTAGGTGTGTGAAATCTTAGAATGGAGGTGTGTGAAGTCAAAAAATGGAGGTGTGTGAAGTCATAGAATGGAGGTGTGTGAAGTCCTAGAATGGAGGTGTGTGAAATGATCCAATGGAGGTGTCTGAAATCATAGAATGGAGGTGTTTGAAGTCACAGAATGGAGGTGTGTGAAGTCAGAATTGAGGTGTGTGAAGTCATAGAATTGAGGTGACTGAAGTCACAGAATGCAGGTGTGTGAAGTCATAGAATGGAGATGTGTGAACTCATAAAATGGAGGTGTGTGCGTCACAATGGAAGTGTGTGAAGTCATAGAAGGGAGGTGTGTGAAGTCATGCAATGAAGGTGTGTGAAGTCCGAATGGAGGTGTTTGAAGTCACAGAATGGAGGTGTGTGAACTCAGAATGGAGGTGTGTGAAGTCATAGATGGAGGTGTGTGAAGTCATAGTATGGACGTGTGTGAAATCATAGAATGGAGTTTTGTGAAGTCACAGAATGGAGCTGTGTGAAGTCAGAATGGAGGTGTGTGAAGTCTTAGAATGGAGGTGTGTGAAGTCAGAATGGAGGTGTGTGAACTCATAGAATGGAGGTGTGTGAAGTCACAATGGAGGTGTGTGAAGTCATATAATGGAGTTGTGTGAAGTCACAAAATGGAGGTGAGTGAAGTCATAGAATGGACGTGTGTGAAGCCATAGAATTGATGTTTTTGAAGTAAGAATGAAGGTGTGTGAAGTCATAGAATGGAAGTGTGTGACGTCAGAGAATGTAGTTGTGTGAAGTCATAGAATGGAGCTGTGTGAAGTCAGAATGGACGTGTGTGAAGTCACAGAATGGAGGTGTGTCAACTCAGAATGGAGGTGTGTGAAGTCACAGAATGGAGGTGTGTGTAGTTATAGAATGCAGGTGTGTGAAGTCATAGAATGGAGATGTGTGAAGTCAGGATGGAGGTGTGTGAAGTCACAGAATTGAGGTGCGTGAACACAGAATGGAGGTTAGTGAAGTCACAGAATGGAGGTGTGTGAAGTCATAAAATGGACGTGTGAGAAGCCATAGAATGGATGTTTGTGAAGAATGAAGGTGTGTGAAGTCATAGAATGGAGGTGTGTGAAGTCAAAGAATGGAAGTGAGTGTAGTTATAGAATGGAGGTGATTGAAGTCAGAGAATAGAGGTGTGTGAAGTCATAATGGAGGTGTGAAGTCGCAGAATGTAGGTGGGTGAAGTCATAGAAAGAAGGTGTGGGAAGTCATAGAATGGAGGTCTGTGAAGTCATAGAATGGAGGTGTGTGAAGTCAGAATGGAGGTGTGTGAAGTCACAGAATGGAGGTGTGTGAAGTCATACAATGGAGGTGTGTTAAGTCAGAATGGAGGTGTGTGAAGTCACAGAATGGAGGTGTGAGAACTCAAAATGGAGGTGTGTGAAGTCATAGATGGAGGTGTGTGAAGTCATAGTATGGAGGTGTGTGAAATCATAGAAGGGAGTTTTGTGGAGTCACAGAATGGAGCTGTGTGAAGTCAGAATGGAGCTGTGTGAAGTCATAGAATGGAGGTATGTGAAGTCACAATGGAGGTGTGTGAAGTCCTAGAATGGAGGTGTGTGAAGTCATAGAATGGAAGTGTGTGAAGTCACAAAGTGGAGGTGTGTGAAGTCATAGAATGGAGGTGTGTGAAGTCATAGAATGGACGTGTGTGAAGTCACAATGGAGGTGTGTGAAGTCATAGAATTTAGGTGTGTGAAGTCACAAACTGGAGGTGTGTGAAGGCATCGAATGGAGGTGTGTGAAGTCACAGAATGGAGGTGTGTGAAGTCAGAATGGAGGTGTGTGAAGTCACAGAATTGAGGTGTGAAGTCACAGAATGGAGGTGTGTGAAGTCAGAATGAAGGTGTGTGAAGTCACAGAATGGAGGTGTGTGAAGTCACAGAATGGATGTTTGTGAAGTAAGAATGAAGGTGTTTGAAGTCATAGAGTGGAGGTGTGTGAAGTCACAGAATGGAGGTGTGTGAAGTCATAGAATGGAGGTGTGTGAAGTCACAGAATGGAGGTGTGTGAACTCAGAATGGAGGTGTGTGAAGTCATAGATGGAGGTGTGTGAAGTCATAGTATGGAGGTGTGTGAAACCATAGAATGTTGTTTTGTGAAGACACACAATGGAGCTGTGTGAAGTCAGAATGGAGGTGTGTGAAGTCATAGAATGGAGGTGTGTGAAGTCAGAATGGAGGTATGTGAAATCATAGAAACAAGGTGTGTGAAGTCACAGAACGGAGGTGTGTGAAGTCATAGAATGGAGGTGCGTGAAGTCTCAGAATGGAGGTGTGTGAAGTCATAGAATGGAGGTGTGTGAAGTCATAGAATGGAGGTGTGTGAAGTCACAGAATGAAGGTGTGTGAATCACAGAATGGAGGTATGTGAACTCACAATGGAGGTGGTTGAAGTCACAGAATGGAGGTGTGTGAAGTCATAGAATGGAGGTGTGTGAAGTCAGAATCGAGGTGTGTGAATTCACAGAATTGAGGTGTGTGAACACAGAATGCAGGTGTGTGAATCACAGAATGGAGGTGTGTGAAATCATAGAATGGAGGTGTGTGAAGTCATAGAATGGATGTTTGTGAAGTAAGAATGAAGGTGTGTAAAGTCATAGAATAGAGGTGTGTGAAGTCAAAGAATGGAGGTGTGTGAAGTCACAGAATGGATGTGTGTGAAGTCACACAATGGAGGTGTGTGAAGTCTCGAATGGAGGTGTGTGGTCAAAGAAGGAAGGTGGGTGAAGTCATAGAAAGAGTTGTGAGAAGTCATAGAATGGAGGAGTGTGAAGTCATAGAGTGGAGGTGACTGAAGACACAGATTCGAGGTTTGTGAAGTCATAGAATTGAGGTGTGTAAATACGGAATGGAGGTGTGTGAAGTCATAAAATGGAGATTTGTGAATTCATAGAATGGAGGTGTGTGACGTCAAATTGAAGTGTGTGAAGTCATAGAATGGAGGTGTGTGAAGTCACAGAATGGAGGTGTGTGAAGTCATACAATGGAGGTGAGTGAAGTCAGAATGGAGGTGTGTGAAGTCACAGAATGGAGGTGTGTGAACTCAGCATGGAGGTATGTGAAGTCATAGATGGAGGTGTGTGAAGTCATAGTATGGAGGTGTGTGAAACCATAGAATGGAGTTTTGTGAAGACACACAATGGAGCTGTGTGAAGTCAGAATGGAGGTGTGTGAAGTCACAGAATGGAGGTGTGTGAACTCAGAATGGAGGTATGTGAAGTCATAGATGGAGGTGTGTGAAGTCATAGTATGGAGGTGTGTGAAACCATAGAATGGAGTTTTGTGAAGACACACAATGGAGCTGTGTGAAGTCAGAATGGAGGTGTGTGAAGTCATAGAATGCAGGTGTGTGAAGTCAGAATGGAGGTATGTGAAATCATAGAATCAAGGTGTGTGAAGTCACAGAATGGAGGTGCGTGAAGTCATAGAATGGAGGTGTGTGAAGACATAGAATGGAGGTGTGTGAAGTCATAGAATGGAGGTGTGTGAAGTCACAGAATGAAGGTGTGTGAATCACAGAATGGAGGTATGTGAACTCACAATGGAGGTGGGTGAAGTCACAGAATGGAGGTGTGTGAAGTCATAGAATGGAGGTGTGTGAAGTCACAGAATGGAGGTGTGTGAATTCATAGAATGGAGGTGTGTGAAGTCATAGAATGGAGGTGTGTGAAGTCATAGAATGGAGGTGTGTGAATTCATAGAAGGAGGTGTGTGAAGTCACAGAATGGAGGTTTGTGAAGTAAGAATGAAGGTGTTTGAAGTCATAGAATGGAGGTGTGTGACTTCACAGAATGGAGGTGTGTGAAATTATAGAATGGAGGTGTGTGAAATCATAGAATGGAGTTTTGTGAAGTCACAGAATGGAGCTGTGTGAAGTCAGAATGGAGGTGTGTGAACACATAGTATGGAGGTGTGTGATGTCACAATGGAGGTGTGTGAAACCTTAGAATAGAGGTGTGTGAAGTCAAAAAATGGAGGTGTGTGAAGTCATAGAATGGAGGTGTGTGAAGTCATAGAATGGAGGTGTGTGAAATGATACAATGGAGGTGTCTGAAATCATAGAATGGAGGTGTTTGAAATCACAGAATGGAGGTGTGTGAAGTCAGAATTGAGGTGTGTGAAGTCATAGAATTGAGGTGTCTGAAGTCACAGAATGCAGGTTTGTGAAGTCAGAATGGAGATGTGTGAAGTCATAGAATGGAGGTGTGTGAAGTCAGAATGGAGGTGTGTGAAATCATAGAATTGAGGTTTCTGAAGTCACAATGGAGTTGTGTGAAGTCATAGAATGGAGGTGTGTGAAGTTACACAATGGAGGTGTGTGAAGTCATACAACGGAGGTGTGTGAAGTCAGAATGGAGGTGTGTGAAGTCACAGAATGGAGGTGTGTGAATTCAGAATGGAGGTGTGTGAAGTCATAGAATGGAGATGTGTGAAGTCACAGAATGAAGGTGTGTGAAGTCACAGAATGGAGGTGTGTGAATTCAGAATGGAGGTGGGTGAAGTCACAGAATGGACGTGTGTGAAGTCATAGAATGGAGATGTGTGAAGTCACAGAATGGAGGTGTGAGAATTCATAGAATGGAGGTGTGTGAAATCATAAAATGGAAGTGTGTGAGTCACAATGGAAGTGTGTGAAGTCATAGAAGGGAGGTGTGTGAAGTCGCAGAATGTCGGTGGGTGAAGTCATAGAAAGAAGGTGTGGGAAGTCATAGAATGGAGGTCTGTGAAGTCATAGAATGGAGGTGTGTGAAGTCAGAATGGAGGTGTGTGAAGTCATAGAATGGAGATGTGTGAACTCATAGAATGGAGGTGTGTGATGTCACAATGGAATTGTGTAAAGTCATAGAATGGAGGTGTGTGAAGTCACAGAATGGAGGTGTGTGAATTCATACAATGGAGGTGTGTTAAGTCAGAATGGAGGTGTGTGAAGTCACAGAATGGAGGTGTGAGAACTCAAAATGGAGGTGTGTGTAGTCATAGATGGAGGTGTGTGAAGTCATAGTATGGAGGTGTGTGAAATCATAGAAGGGAGTTTTGTGGAGTCACAGAATGGAGCTGTGTGAAGTCAGAATGGAGCTGTGTGAAGTCGTAGAACGGAGGTATGTGGAGTCACAATGGAGGTGTGTGAAGTCATAGAATGGAGGTGTGTGAAGTCATAGAATGGAGGTGTGTGAAGTCACAGAATGAAGGTGTGTGACGTCAAAGAATGGAGGTGTTTGAACTCAGAATGGAGGTGGGTGAAGTCACAGAATGGAGGTGTTTGAAGTCACAGAATGGAGATGTGTGAAGTCACAGAATGGAGGTGTGTGAAGTCATAGATGGAGGTGTGTGAAGTCATAGTATGGACGTGTGTGAAATCATAGAATGGAGTTTTGTGAAGTCACAGAATGGAGCTGTGTGAAGTCAGAATGGAGGTGTGTGAATTCATAGAATGGAGGTGTGTGACGTCAAATTGAAGTGTGTGAAGTCATAGAATGGAGGTGTGTGAAGTCACAGAATGGAGTTTTGTGAAGACACACAATGGAGCTGTGTGAAGTCAGAATGGAGGTGTGTGAAGTCATAGAATCGAGGTGTGTGAAGTCAGAATGGAGGTATGTGAAATCATACAATCAAGGTGTGTGAAGTCATAGAATGGAGGTGTGTGAAGTCATAGAATGGAGGGGCGTGAAGTCACAGAATGGAGGTGTGTGAAGTCATAGAATGGAGGTGTGTGAAGTCATAGAATGGAGGTGTGTGAAGTCACAGAATCAAGGTGTGTGAATCACAGAATGGAGGTATGTGAACTCACAATGGAGTTGGGTGAAGTCACAGAATGGAGGTGTGTGAAGTCATAGAATGGAGGTGTGTGAAGTCACAGAATGGAGGTGTGTCAATTCATAGAATGGAGGTGTGTGAAGTCATAGAATGGAGGTGTGTGAAGTCATAGAATGGAGGTGTGTGAATTCATAGAATGGAGGTGTGTGAAGTCACAGAATGGAGGTTTGTGTACTCAAAATGGAGGTGTTTGAAGTCAAAGAATGGAGGTGTGTGAAGTCATAGAATGGAAGTGTGTGAAGTCATAGAATGGAGGTGTATGAACCCAGAATGCAGGTTTGTGAAGTCACAGAATGGAGGTTTGTGAAGTCATACAATGGAGGTGTGTGAAGTCATAGAATGGATGTTTCTAAAGTAAGAATGAAGGTGTGTGAAGTCATAGAATGGAGGTGTGTGAAGGCAAAATGGAGCTGTGTGAACTCATAGAATGGAGGTGTGTGAACTCATAGAATGGAGGTGTGTGAAGTCATGGAATGGAGGTGTGTGAAGTCCAAGAATGGAGGTGTGTGAAGTCAAAGAATGGAGGTGTGTGAAGTCACAGAATGGAGGTTGCCAGGGCCAACCGGCGGCAAACCAGGGTTCGCAGATTGCGGTTCCTGAAATCGGGGGCAAGGACTAGCAAGAAATAGAAGAGAGACACACACAGCGGGTCCGGTATGTCCGCAGTACAGGTAAAGACTGCCGAGACTGCCTGTTTATTTTCCACTCCCCCTTCTTCCCTCCTCCTGACCCAGGGAACCTCCAGGTGTTACATTCATATGGTAATTCTCAGGTCATTTGCATAGACTAGGGCCAGAAAGCAATAAGACAATAAAGCCATCGTCTGATGCAAGACAAGGTACAGTTTGATTCCACTCTGGCTCACAACAGGAGGTGTGTGAAGTCACAGAATTGAAGTGTGTGAAGTCAAAATGGAGGTGTGTGAAGTCACAAAATGGAGGCCTGTGAAGACACAGAATAGAGGTGTGTGAAGTCAGAATGGAGGTGTGTGAAGTCAGAATGGAGGTGTGTGAAATCATAGAATGGAGGTCTGTGAAGCCACAACGCAGGTGTGTGAACTCATGGAATGAAGGTGTGTGAAGTAAAATTGCAGGTGTGTGAAGTCATAGAATGGAGATGTGTGAAGTAATAGAATGGAGGTGTGTGAAGTCACAGAATGGAGGTGTGTGAAGTCATAGAATGGAGGTGTGTGAAGTCACAGAATGGAGGTGTGTGAAGTCATAGAATGGAGGTGTGTGAAGTCATAGAATGGACGTGTGTGAAGTCATAGAATGGAGGACTGTGAACTCAGAATGGAGGTTTGTGAAGTCACAGAATGGAGATGTGTGAATTCATAGAATGGGGTGTGTGAAGTCATAGAATGGAGGTGTGTGAAGTCATAGAATGGAGGTGTGTGAATTCATAGAATGGAGGTGTGTGAAGTCACAGAATGGAGGTTTGTGAAGTAAGAATGAAGGTGTTTGAAGTCATAGAATGGAGGTGTGTGACGTCACACAATGGAGGTGTGTGAAGTTATAGAATGGAGGTGTGTGAAATCATAGAATGGAGTTTTGTGAAGTCACAGAATGGAGCTGTGTGAAGTCAGAATGGAGGTGTGTGAACACATAGAATGGAGGTGTGTGAAGTCACAATGTAGGTGTGTGAAATCTTAGAATGGAGGTGTGTGAAGTCAAAAAATGGAGGTGTGTGAAGTCATAGAATGGAGGTGTGTGAAGTCCTAGAATGGAGGTGTGTGAAATGATCCAATGGAGGTGTCTGAAATCATAGAATGGAGGTGTTTGAAGTCACAGAATGGAGGTGTGTGAAGTCAGAATTGAGGTGTGTGAAGTCATAGAATTGAGGTGACTGAAGTCACAGAATGCAGGTGTGTGAAGTCATAGAATGGAGCTGGGTGAAGTCAAAGAATGGAGGTGTGTGAAATCATAGAATGGAGGTGTGTGAAGTCAGAATGGAAGTGTGTGAAGTCACAGAATTGAGGTATGTGAAGACACAGAATAGATGTGTGTGAAGTCAGAATGGAGGTGTGTGAAGTCACAGAATGTAGGTGTGTGAAGTCATAGAATGGAGTTGTGTGAAGTCATAGAATTTAGGTGTTTGAAGTCATAGAATGGAGGTGTGTGAAGTCACAGAATGTAGGTGTGTGAAGTCATAGAATGGAGTTGTGTGAAGTCATAGAATTTAGGTGTGTGAACTCATAGAATGGAGGTGTGTGAAGTCACAGAATGGAGGTTTGTGACGTCAGAATGGAGGTGTGTGAATTCATAGAATGGAGGTGTGTGAAGTCGTAGAATGGAGGTGTGTGAAGTCAGAATGGAGGTGTGTGAAATCATAGAATGGAGATGTGTGAACTCATAAAATGGAGGTGTGTGCGTCACAATGGAAGTGTGTGAAGTCATAGAAGGGAGGTGTGTGAAGTCACAGAATGGAGGTGTGTGAAGTCATGCAATGAAGGTGTGTGAAGTCCGAATGGAGGTGTTTGAAGTCACAGAATGGAGGTGTGTGAACTCAGAATGGAGGTGTGTGAAGTCTTAGAATGGAGGTGTGTGAAGTCAGAATGGAGGTGTGTGAACTCATAGAATGGAGGTGTGTGAAGTCACAATGGAGGTGTGTGAAGTCATATAATGGAGTTGTGTGAAGTCACAAAATGGAGGTGAGTGAAGTCATAGAATGGACGTGTGTGAAGCCATAGAATTGATGTTTTTGAAGTAAGAATGAAGGTGTGTGAAGTCATAGAATGGAAGTGTGTGACGTCAGAGAATGTAGTTGTGTGAAGTCATAGAATGGAGCTGTGTGAAGTCAGAATGGACGTGTGTGAAGTCACAGAATGGAGGTGTGTCAACTCAGAATGGAGGTGTGTGAAGTCACAGAATGGAGGTGTGTGTAGTTATAGAATGCAGGTGTGTGAAGTCATAGAATGGAGATGTGTGAAGTCAGGATGGAGGTGTGTGAAGTCACAGAATTGAGGTGCGTGAACACAGAATGGAGGTTAGTGAAGTCACAGAACGGAGGTGTGTGAAGTCATAAAATGGACGTGTGAGAAGCCATAGAATGGATGTTTGTGAAGAATGAAGGTGTGTGAAGTCATAGAATGGAGGTGTGTGAAGTCAAAGAATGGAAGTGAGTGTAGTTATAGAATGGAGGTGATTGAAGTCAGAGAATAGAGGTGTGTGAAGTCATAATGGAGGTGTGAAGTCGCAGAATGTAGGTGGGTGAAGTCATAGAAAGAAGGTGTGGGAAGTCATAGAATGGAGGTCTGTGAAGTCATAGAATGGAGGTGTGTGAAGTCAGAATGGAGGTGTGTGAAGTCACAGAATGGAGGTGTGTGAAGTCATACAATGGAGGTGTGTTAAGTCAGAATGGAGGTGTGTGAAGTCACAGAATGGAGGTGTGAGAACTCAAAATGGAGGTGTGTGAAGTCATAGATGGAGGTGTGTGAAGTCATAGTATGGAGGTGTGTGAAATCATAGAAGGGAGTTTTGTGGAGTCACAGAATGGAGCTGTGTGAAGTCAGAATGGAGCTGTGTGAAGTCATAGAATGGAGGTATGTGAAGTCACAATGGAGGTGTGTGAAGTCCTAGAATGGAGGTGTGTGAAGTCATAGAATGGAAGTGTGTGAAGTCACAAAGTGGAGGTGTGTGAAGTCATAGAATGGAGGTGTGTGAAGTCATAGAATGGACGTGTGTGAAGTCATAATGGAGGTGTGTGAAGTCATAGAATTTAGGTGTGTGAAGTGACAAACTGGAGGTGTGTGAAGGCATCGAATGGAGGTGTGTGAAGTCACAGAATGGAGGTGTGTGAAGTCAGAGTGGAGGTGTGTGAAGTCACAGAATTGAGGTGTGAAGTCACAGAATGGAGGTGTGTGAAGTCAGAATGAAGGTGTGTGAAGTCACAGAATGGAGGTGTGTGAAGTCACAGAATGGATGTTTGTGAAGTAAGAATGAAGGTGTTTGAAGTCATAGAGTAGAGGTGTGTGAAGTCACAGAATGGAGTTGTGTGAAGTCATAGAATAGAGGTGTGTGAAGTCACAGAATGGAGGTGTGTGAACTCAGAATGGAGGTGTGTGAAGTCATAGATGGAGGTGTGTGAAGTCATAGTATGGAGGTGTGTGAAACCATAGAATGTTGTTTTGTGAAGACACACAATGGAGCTGTGTGAAGTCAGAATGGAGGTGTGTGAAGTCATAGAATGGAGGTGTGTGAAGTCAGAATGGAGGTATGTGAAATCATAGAAACAAGGTGTGTGAAGTCACAGAACGGAGGTGTGTGAAGTCATAGAATGGAGGTGCGTGAAGTCTCAGAATGGAGGTGTGTGAAGTCATAGAATGGAGGTGTGTGAAGTCATAGAATGGAGGTGTGTGAAGTCACAGAATGAAGGTGTGTGAATCACAGAATGGAGGTATGTGAACTCACAATGGAGGTGGTTGAAGTCACAGAATGGAGGTGTGTGAAATCATAGAATGGAAGTGTGTGAAGTCATAGAATGGATGTTTGTGAAGTAAGAATGAAGGTGTGTAAAGTCATAGAATAGAGGTGTGTGAAGTCAAAGAATGGAGGTGTGTGAAGTCACAGAATGGATGTGTGTGAAGTCACACAATGGAGGTGTGTGAAGTCTCGAATGGAGGTGTGTGGTCAAAGAAGGGAGGTGGGTGAAGTCATAGAAAGAGTTGTGAGAAGTCATAGAATGGAGGAGTGTGAAGTCATAGAGTGGAGGTGACTGAAGACACAGATTCGAGGTTTGTGAAGTCATAGAATTGAGGTGTGTAAATAAAGAATGGAGGTGTGTGAAGTCAAATTGAAGTGTGTGAAGTCATAGAATGGAGGTGTGTGAAGTCACAGAATGGAGGTGTGTGAAGTCATACAATGGAGGTGAGTGAAGTCAGAATGGAGGTGTGTGAAGTCACAGAATGGAGGTGTGTGAACTCAGCATGGAGGTATGTGAAGTCATAGATGGAGGTGTGTGAAGTCATAGTATGGAGGTGTGTGAAACCATAGAATGGAGTTTTGTGAAGACACACAACGGAGCTGTGTGAAGTCAGAATGGAGGTGTGTGAAGTCACAGAATGGAGGTGTGTGAACTCAGAATGGAGGTATGTGAAGTCATAGATGGAGGTGTGTGAAGTCATACTATGGAGGTGTGTGAAACCATAGAATGGAGTTTTGTGAAGACACACAATGGAGCTGTGTGAAGTCAGAATGGAGGTGTGTGAAGTCATAGAATGCAGGTGTGTGAAGTCAGAATGGAGGTATGTGAAATCATAGAATCAAGGTGTGTGAAGTCACAGAATGGAGGTGCGTGAAGTCACAGAATGGAGGTGTGTGAAGACATAGAATGGAGGTGTGTGAAGTCATAGAATGGAGGTGTGTGAAGTCACAGAATGAAGGTGTGTGAATCACAGAATGGAGGTATGTGAACTCACAATGGAGGTGGGTGAAGTCACAGAATGGAGGTGTGTGAAGTCATAGAATGGAGGTGTGTGAAGTCACAGAATGGAGGTGTGTGAATTCATAGAATGGAGGTGTGTGAAGTCATAGAATGGAGGTGTGTGAAGTCATAGAATGGAGGTGTGTGAATTCATAGAATGGAGGTGTGTGAAGTCACAGAATGGAGGTTTGTGAAGTAAGAATGAAGGTGTTTGAAGTCATAGAATGGAGGTGTGTGACGTCACAGAATGGAGGTGTGTGAAATTATAGAATGGAGGTGTGTGAAATCATAGAATGGAGTTTTGTGAAGTCACAGAATGGAGCTGTGTGAAGTCAGAATGGAGGTGTGTGAACACATAGTATGGAGGTGTGTGAAGTCACAATGGAGGTGTGTGAAATCTTAGAATAGAGGTGTGTGAAGTCAAAAAATGGAGGTGTGTGAAGTCATAGAATGGAGGTGTGTGAAGTCATAGAATGGAGGTGTGTGAAATGATACAATGGAGGTGTCTGAAATCATAGAATGGAGGTGTTTGAAATCACAGAATGGAGGTGTGTGAAGTCAGAATTGAGGTGTGTGAAGTCATAGAATTGAGGTGTCTGAAGTCACAGAATGCAGGTTTGTGAAGTCATAGAATGGAGCTGGGTGAAGTCATAGAATGGAGGTGTGTGAAATCATAGAATGGAGGTGTGTGAAGTCAGAATGGCAGTGTGTGAAGTCATAGAATTGAGGTATGTGAAGACACAGAATAGAGGTGTGTGAAGTCAGAATGGAGGTGTGTGAAGTCATAGATGGAGGTGTGTGAAGTCATAGTATGGACGTGTGTGAAATCATAGAATGGAGTTTTGTGAAATCATAGAATGGAGGTGTGTGAAGTCATAGAATGGAGGTGTGTGAAATGATACAATGGAGGTGTCTGAAATCATAGAATGGAGGTGTTTGAAGTCACAGAATGGAGGTGTGTGAACTCAGAATGGAGGTGTGTGAAGTCATAGATGGAGGTGTGTGAAGTCATCGTATGGACGTGTGTTTAATCATAGAATGGAGTTTTGTGAAGTCACAGAATGGAGCTGTGTGAAGTCAGAATGGAGGTGTGTGAAGTCTTAGAATGGAGGTGTGTGAAGTCAGAATGGAGGTGTGTGAACTCATAGAATGGAGGTGTGTGAAGTCTCAATGGTGGTGTGTGAAATCATATAATGGTGGTGGGTGAAGTCACAAAATGGAGGTGTGTGAAGTCATAGAATTGATGTTTTTGAAGTAAGAATGAAGGTGTGTGAAGTCATAGAATGGAGGTGTGTGACGTCAGAGAATGGAGTTGTGTGAAGTCATAGAATGGAGCTGTGTGAAGTCAAAATGGACGTGTGTGATGTCACAGAATGGAGGTGTGTCAACTCATAATGGAGGTGTTTGAAGTCACAGAATGGAGGTGTGTGAAGTCACAGAATGGATGTTTGTGAAGTAAGAATGAAGGTGTTTGAAGTCATAGAGTGGAGGTGTGTGAAGTCACAGAATGGAGGTGTGTGAAGTCACAGAATGGAGGTGTGTGAAGTCAGAATGAAGGTGTGTGAATTCACAGAATGGAGGTGTGTGAAGTCACAGAATGGATGTTTGTGAAGTAAGAATGAAGGTGTTTGAAGTCATAGAGTGGAGGTGTGTGAAGTCACAGAATGGAGGTGTGTGAAGTCATAGAATGGCGGTGTGTGAAGTCACAGAATGGAGGTGTGTGAACTCAGGATAGAGGTGTGTGAAGTCATAGATGGAGGTGTGTGAAGTCATAGTATGGAGGTGTGTGAAACCATAGAATGGAGTTTTGTGAAGACACACAATGGAGCTGTGTGAAGTCAGAATGGAGGTGTGTGAAGTCATAGAATGGAGGTGTGTGAAGTCAGAATGGAGGTATGTGAAATCATAGAATCAAGGTGTGTGAAGTCACAGAATGGAGGTGTGTGAAGTCATAGAATGGAGGTGCGTGAAGTCACAGAATGGAGGTGTGTGAAGTCATAGAATGGAGGTGTGTGAAGTCATAGAATGGAGGTGTGTGAAGTCACAGAATGAAGGTGTGTGAATCACAGAATGGAGGTATGTGAACTCACAATGGAGGTGGGTGAAGTCACAGAATGGAGGTGTGTGAAGTCATAGAATGGAGGTGTGTGAAGTCACAGAATGGAGGTGTGTGAATTCATAGAATGGAGGTGTGTGAAATCATAGAATGGAGGTGTGTAAAGTCATAGAATGGAGGTGTGTGAATTCATAGAATGGAGGTGTGTGAAGTCACAGAATGGAGGTGTGTGAAGTCAGAATTGAGGTGTGTGAAGTCATAGAATTGAGGTGTCTGAAGTCACAGAATGCAGGTTTGTGAAGTCATAGAATGGAGCTGGGTGAAGTCATAGAATGGAGGTGTGTGAAATCATAGAATGGAGGTGTGTGAAGTCAGAATGGAAGTGTGTGAAGTCACAGAATTGAGGTATGTGAAGACACAGAATAGAGGTGTGTGAAGTCAGAATGGAGGTGTGTGAAGTCACAGAATGGAGGTGTGTGAAGTCATAGAATGGATTTGTGTGAAGTCATAGAATTTAGGTGTTTGAAGTCATAGAAAGGAGGTGTGTGAAGTCACAGAATGGAGGTGTGTGAAGTCATAGAATGGAGTTGTGTGAAGTCATAGAATTTAGGTGTGTGAACTCATAGAATGGAGGTGTGTGAAGTCACACAATGGAGGTTTGTGACGTCAGAATGGAGATGTGTGAAGTCATAGAATGGAGATGTGTGAAGTCGTAGAATGGAGGTGTGTGAATTCAGAATGGAGGTGTGTGAAATCATAGAATGGAGATGTGTGAACTCATAAAATGGAGGTGTGTGCGTCACAATGGAAGTGTGTGAAGTCATAGAAGGGAGGTGTGTGAAGTCACAGAATGGAGGTGTGTGAAGTCATGCAATGAAGGTCTGTGAAGTCAGAATGGAGGTGTTTGAAGTCACAGAATGGAGGTGTGTGAACTCAGAATGGAGGTGTGTGAAGTCACAGAATGGAGGTGTGTGTAGTTATAGAATGCAGGTGTGTGAAGTCATAGAATGGAGATGTGTGAAGTCAGAATGGAGGTGTGTGAAGTCAGAATGGAGGTGTGTGAACTCATATATTGGAGGTGTGTGAAGTCACACTGGAGGTGTGTGAAATCATATAATGGAGGTGTGTGAAGTCACAAAATGGAGGTGTGTGAAGTCATAGAATGGAGGTGTGTGAAGTCAGAATTGATGTTCTTGAAGTAAGAATGAAGGTGTGTGAAGTCATAGAATGGAGGTGTGTGACGTCAGAGAATGGAGTTGTGTGAAGTCATAGAATGGAGCTGTGTGAAGTCAGAATGGACATGTGTGAAGTCACAGAATGGAGGTGTGTCAACTCAGAATAGAGGTGTGTGAAGTCACAGAATGGAGGTGTGTGTAGTTATAGAATGCAGGTGTGTGAAGTCATAGAATGGAGATGTGTGAAGTCAGAATGGAGGTGTGTGAAGTCACAGAATGGAGGTGTGTGAAGTCATAGAATGGACGTGTGAGAAGTCATAGAATGGATGTTTGTGAAGAATGAAGTTGTGTGAAGTCATAGAATGGAGGTGTGTGAAGTCAAAGAATGTAGGTGTGTGCAGTTATAGATTGGAGGTGTGTGAAGTCATAGAATGGAACTGTGTGAAGTCATAGAATGGAGGTGATTGAAGTCAGAGAATAGAGGTGTGTGAAGTCATAATGGAGGTGTGAAGTCGCCGAATGTAGGTGGGTGAAGGCATAGAAAGAAGGTGTGGGAAGTCATAGAATGTAGGTCTGTGAAATCATAGAATGGAGGTGTGTGAAGTCAGAATGGAGGTGTGTGAAGTCACAGAATGGAGGTGTGGGAAGTCATACAATGGAGGTGTGTTAAGTCAGAATGGAAGTGTGTGAAGTCACAGAATGGAGGTGTGAGAACTCAAAATGGAGGTGTGTGAAGTCATAGATGGAGTTGTGTGAAGTCATAGTATGGAGGTGTGTGAAATCATAGAAGGGAGTTTTGTGGAGTCAGAGATTGGACCTGTGTGAAGTCAGAATGGAGCTGTGTGAAGTCATAGAATGGAGGTATATGAAGTCACAATGGAGGTGTGTGAAGTCCTAGAATGGAGGTGTGTGAAGTCATAGAATGGAAGTGTGTGAAGTCACAAAATGGAGGTGTGTGAAGTCACAGAATGGATGTTTGTGAAGTAAGAATGAAGGTGTTTGAAGTCATAGAGTGGAGGTGTGTGAAGTCACAGAATGGAGGTGTGTGAAGTCACAGAATGGAGGTGTGTGAAGTCAGAATGAAGGTGTGTGAATTCACAGAATGGAGGTGTGTGAAGTCACAGAATGGATGTTTGTGAAGTAAGAATGAAGGTGTTTGAAGTCATAGAGTGGAGGTGTGTGAAGTCACAGAATGGAGGTGTGTGAAGTCATAGAATGGCGGTGTGTGAAGTCACAGAATGGAGGTGTGTGAACTCAGAATAGAGGTGTGTGAAGTCATAGATGGAGGTGTGTGAAGTCATAGTATGGAGGTGTGTGAAACCATAGAATGGAGTTTTGTGAAGACACACAATGGAGCTGTGTGAAGTCAGAATGGAGGTGTGTGAAGTCATAGAATGGAGGTGTGTGAAGTCAGAATGGAGGTATGTGAAATCATAGAATCAAGGTGTGTGAAGTCACAGAATGGAGGTGTGTGAAGTCATAGAATGGAGGTGCGTGAAGTCACAGAATGGAGGTGTGTGAAGTCATAGAATGGAGGTGTGTGAAGTCATAGAATGGAGGTGTGTGAAGTCACAGAATGAAGGTGTGTGAATCACAGAATGGAGGTATGTGAACTCACAATGGAGGTGGGTGAAGTCACAGAATGGAGGTGTGTGAAGTCATAGAATGGAGGTGTGTGAAGTCACAGAATGGAGGTGTGTGAATTCATAGAATGGAGGTGTGTGAAATCATAGAATGGAGGTGTGTAAAGTCATAGAATGGAGGTGTGTGAATTCATAGAATGGAGGTGTGTGAAGTCACAGAATGGAGGTGTGTGAAGTCAGAATTGAGGTGTGTGAAGTCATAGAATTGAGGTGTCTGAAGTCACAGAATGCAGGTTTGTGAAGTCATAGAATGGAGCTGGGTGAAGTCATAGAATGGAGGTGTGTGAAATCATAGAATGGAGGTGTGTGAAGTCAGAATGGAAGTGTGTGAAGTCACAGAATTGAGGTATGTGAAGACACAGAATAGAGGTGTGTGAAGTCAGAATGGAGGTGTGTGAAGTCACAGAATGGAGGTGTGTGAAGTCATAGAATGGATTTGTGTGAAGTCATAGAATTTAGGTGTTTGAAGTCATAGAAAGGAGGTGTGTGAAGTCACAGAATGGAGGTGTGTGAAGTCATAGAATGGAGATGTGTGAAGTCACAGAATTTAGGTGTGTGAACTCATAGAATGGAGGTGTGTGAAGTCACACAATGGAGGTTTGTGACGTCAGAATGGAGATGTGTGAAGTCATAGAATGGAGATGTGTGAAGTCGTAGAATGGAGGTGTGTGAATTCAGAATGGAGGTGTGTGAAATCATAGAATGGAGATGTGTGAACTCATAAAATGGAGGTGTGTGCGTCACAATGGAAGTGTGTGAAGTCATAGAAGGGAGGTGTGTGAAGTCACAGAATGGAGGTGTGTGAAGTCATGCAATGAAGGTCTGTGAAGTCAGAATGGAGGTGTTTGAAGTCACAGAATGGAGGTGTGTGAACTCAGAATGGAGGTGTGTGAAGTCACAGAATGGAGGTGTGTGTAGTTATAGAATGCAGGTGTGTGAAGTCATAGAATGGAGATGTGTGAAGTCAGAATGGAGGTGTGTGAAGTCAGAATGGAGGTGTGTGAACTCATATAGTGGAGGTGTGTGAAGTCACACTGGAGGTGTGTGAAATCATATAATGGAGGTGTGTGAAGTCACAAAATGGAGGTGTGTGAAGTCATAGAATGGAGGTGTGTGAAGTCAGAATTGATGTTCTTGAAGTAAGAATGAAGGTGTGTGAAGTCATAGAATGGAGGTGTGTGACGTCAGAGAATGGAGTTGTGTGAAGTCATAGAATGGAGCTGTGTGAAGTCAGAATGGACGTGTGTGAAGTCACAGAATGGAGGTGTGTCAACTCAGAATAGAGGTGTGTGAAGTCACAGAATGGAGGTGTGTGTAGTTATAGAATGCAGGTGTGTGAAGTCATAGAATGGAGATGTGTGAAGTCAGAATGGAGGTGTGTGAAGTCACAGAATGGAGGTGTGTGAAGTCATAGAATGGACGTGTGAGAAGTCATAGAATGGATGTTTGTGAAGAATGAAGTTGTGTGAAGTCATAGAATGGAGGTGTGTGAAGTCAAAGAATGTAGGTGTGTGCAGTTATAGATTGGAGGTGTGTGAAGTCATAGAATGGAACTGTGTGAAGTCATAGAATGGAGGTGATTGAAGTCAGAGAATAGAGGTGTGTGAAGTCATAATGGAGGTGTGAAGTCGCAGAATGTAGGTGGGTGAAGGCATAGAAAGAAGGTGTGGGAAGTCATAGAATGTAGGTCTGTGAAATCATAGAATGGAGGTGTGTGAAGTCAGAATGGAGGTGTGTGAAGTCACAGAATGGAGGTGTGGGAAGTCATACAATGGAGGTGTGTTAAGTCAGAATGGAAGTGTGTGAAGTCACAGAATGGAGGTGTGAGAACTCAAAATGGAGGTGTGTGAAGTCATAGATGGAGTTGTGTGAAGTCATAGTATGGAGGTGTGTGAAATCATAGAAGGGAGTTTTGTGGAGTCAGAGATTGGACCTGTGTGAAGTCAGAATGGAGCTGTGTGAAGTCATAGAATGGAGGTATGTGAAGTCACAATGGAGGTGTGTGAAGTCCTAGAATGGAGGTGTGTGAAGTCATAGAATGGAAGTGTGTGAAGTCACAAAATGGAGGTGTGTGAAGTCATAGAATAGAGGTGTGTGAAGTCATAGAATGGAGGTGTGTGAAGTCACAATGGAGGTGTGTGAAGTCATAGAATTTAGGTGTGTGAAGTCACAAAATGGAGGTGTGTGAAGGCATCGAATGGAGGTGTGTGAAGTCACAGAATGGAGGTGTGTGAAGTCAGAATGGCGGTATGTGAAGTCACAGAATTGAGGTGTGTGAAGTCACAGAATGGAGGTGTGTGAAGTCAGAATGAAGGTGTGTGAAGTCACAGAATGGAGGTGTGTGAAGTCACAGAATGGATGTTTGTTAAGTAAGAATGAAGGTGTTTGAAGTCATAGAGTGGAGGTGTGTGAAGTCACAGAATGGAGGTGTGTGAAGTCATAAAATGGAGGTGTGTGAACTCATAGAATGGAGGTGTGTGAAGTCAAAATGGAGTTGTGTGAAGTCATACAATGGTGGTTTTTGATGTCAACGAATGGAGGTGTGTGAAGTCATAGAATGGAGGTGTGTGAAGTCAGATTGGAGGTGTGTGAAATCACAGAATGGAGGTGTGTCAACTCAGAAATGAGGTGTGTGAAGTCATAGAATGGAGGTGTGTGAAATCATAGAATGGAAGTGTGTGAAATCATAGAATGGAGGTGTGTGAAGTCACAGAATTGAGGTGTGTGAAGTCAGAATGGAGGTGTGTGAAGTCAGAATGGAGGTGAGTGAAGTCATAGAATGGAGGTGTGTGACGTCACAGAATGGAGGTGTGTGAAGTTAAAGAATGGAGGTGTGTGAAATCATAGAATTGAGGTGTGTGAAGTCATATAATGAAGGTGTGTGAAATCAGAACGGAGGTGTGTGAAGTCACTGAATGGAGGTGTTTGAACTCAGAATGGAGGTGTGTGAAGTCATAGATGGAGATGTGTGAAGACATAGTAAAGAGGTGTGTGGAATCATAGAATGGAGTTTTGTGAAGTCACAGAATGGAGCTGTGTGAAGTCAGAGTGGAGGTGTGTGAACACATAGAATGGATGTGTGTGAAGTCACAATGGAGGTGTGTGAAATCTTAGAATGGAGGTGTGTGAAGTCAGAGAATGGATTTTTGTGAAATAAGAATGAAGGTGTGTGAAGTCATAGAATGGAGGTGTGTGACGTCACAGAATGGAGTTGTGTGAAGTCATAGAATGGAGCTGTGTGAAGTCAGAATGGAGGTGTGTGAAGTCACAGAATGGAGGTGTGTCAACTCAGAATGGAGGTGTGTGAAGTCACAGAATGGAGGTGTGTGAAGTCATAGAATGGAGGTGTGTGAAGTCATAGAATGGAGGTGTGTGAAGTGAGAATGGAGGTGTGTGAATTCACAGAATTGAGGTGTGTGAAGTCACACAATGGAGGTGTGTGAAGTCATAGAATGGAGGTGTGCGGTCAAAGAAGGGAGGTGGGAAAACTCATAGAAAGAGGTGTGAGAAGTCATAGAATGGAGGAGTGTGAAGTCATACAATGTAGGTGACTGAAGACACAGATTCGAGGTTTGTGAAGTCATAGAATGGAGGTGTGTAAAGTCAGAATGGAGGTGTGTGAAGTCATAAAATGGAGATTTGTGAATTCATAGAATGGAGGTGTGTGACATCAAATTGAAGTGTGTGAAGTCATAGAATGGAGGTGTGTGAAGTCACAGAATGGAGGTGTGTGAAGTCATACAATGGAGGTGAGTGCAGTCAGAATGGAGTTGTGTGAAGTCACAGAATCGAGGTGTGTGAACTCAGAATGGAGGTGTGTGAAGTCATAGATGGAGGTGTGTGAAGTCATAGTATGGAGGTGTGTGAAACCATAGAATGGAGTTTTGTGAAGACACACAATGGAGCTGTGTGAAGTCAGAATGGAGGTGTGTGAAGTCATAGAATGGAGGTGTGTGAAGTCAGAATGGAGGTATGTGAAATCATAGAATCAAGGTGTGTGAAGTCATAGAATGGAGGTGTGTGAAGTCATAGAATGGAGGTGCGTGAAGTCACAGAATGGAGGTGTGTGAAGTCATAGAATGGAGGTGTGTGAAGTCATAGAATGGAGGTGTGTGAAGTCACAGAATGAAGGTGTGTGAATCACAGAATGGAGGTATGTGAACTCACAATGGAGGTGGGTGAAGTCACAGAATGGAGGTGTGTGAAGTCATAGAATGGAGGTGTGTGAAGTCACAGAATGGAGGTGTGTGAATTCATAGAATGGAGGTGTGTGAAGTCATAGAATGGAGGTGTGTGAAGTCATAGAATGGATGTGTGTGAAGTCATAGAATCGAGGTGTGTGAAGTCACAGAATGGAGGTTTGTGTACTCAAAATGGAGGTGTTTGAAGTCAAAGAATGGAGGTGTGTGAAGTCATAGAATGGAGGTGTATGTACCCAGAATGCAGGTTTGTGAAGTCACAGAATGGAGGTTTGTGAAGTCATACAACGGAGGTGTGTGAAGTCATAGAATGGATGTTTCTAAAGTAAGAATGAAGGTGTGTGAAGTCATAGAATGGAGGTGTGTGAAGGCAAAATGGAGCTGTGTGAACTCATAGAATGGAGGTGTGTGAACTCATAGAATGGAGGTGTGTGAAGTCATGGAATGGAGGTGTGTGAAGTCCAAGAATGGAGGTGTGTGAAGTCAAAGAATGGAGGTGTGTGAAGTCACAGAATGGAGGTTGCCGGGGCCAACCGGCGGCAAACCAGGGTTCGCAGATTGCGGTTCCTGAAATCGGGGGCAAGGACTAGCAAGAAATAGAAGAGAGACAGACACAGCGGGTCCGGTATGTCCGCAGTCCAGGTAAATACTGCCGAGACTGCCTGTTTATTTTCCACTCCCCCTTCTTCCCTCCTCCTGACCCAGGGAACCTCCAGGTGTTACATTCATATGGTAATTCTCAGGTCATTTGCATAGAATAGGGCCAGAAAACAATAAGACAATAAAGCCATCGCCTGATGCAAGCCAAGGTACACTTTGATTCCACTCTGGCTCACAACAGGAGGTGTGTGAAGTCACAGAATTGAAGTGTGTGAAGTCAAAATGGAGGTGTGTGAAGTCACAGAATGGAGGTCTGTGAAGACACAGAATAGAGGTGTGTGAAGTCAGAATGGAGGTGTGTGAAGTCAGAATGGAGGTGTGTGAAATCATAGAATGGAGGTGTGTGAAGCCACAACGCAAGTGTGTGAACTCATGGAATGAAGGTTTGTGAAATAAAATTGCAGGTGTGTGAAGTCATAGAATGGAGGTGTGTGAAGTCATAGAATGGAGGTGTGTGAAGTCACAGAATGGAGGTGTGTGAAGTCATAGAATGGAGGTGTGTGAAGTCATAGAATGGACGTGTGTGAAGTCATAGAATGGAGGACTGTGAACTCAGAATGGAGGTTTGTGAAGTCATAAAATGGAGGTGTGTGAAGTCACAGAATGGAGGTGTGTGAAGTCATAGAATGGAGGTCTGTGAAGTCATAAAATGGAGGTGTGTGAATTCATAGAATGGAGGTGTGTGAAGTCACAATGGAGTTGTGTGAAGTCATAGAATGGTTGTTTTTGATGTCTACGAATGGAGGTGTGTGAAGTCATAGAATGGAGGTGTGTGAAGTCAGATTGGAGGTGTGTGAAATCACAGAATGGAGGTGTGTCAACTCAGAAATGAGGTGTGTGAAGTCATAGAATGGAGGTGTGTGAAATCATAGAATGGAGGTGTGTGAAGTCATAGAATGGAAGTGTGTGAAGTCATAGAATGGAGGTCTGTGAACTCAGAATGGGGGTTTGTGAAGTCATAGAATGGAAGTGTGTGAACTCAGAATGGAGGTGTGTGAAGTCACACAATGGAGGTGTGTGAAGTCATAGAATGGAGGTGTGTGAAATCACAGAATGGAGGTGTGTGAATTCATAGAATGGAGGTGTGTGAAGTCATAGGATCGAGGTGTGTGAAGTCACAGAATGGAGGTGTGTGAAGTCACAGAATGGAGGTGTGTGAAGTCACAGAATGGAGGTGTGTGAACCCAGAATGGAGGTGTGTGAAGCCACAGAATGGAGGTGTGTGAAGTCCTAGAATGGAGGTGTGTGAACTCACAGAATGGAGGTTTGTGAAGTCATAGAATGGAGGTGTGTGAAGTCAGAGAATGGATGTTTCTGAAGTAAGAATGAAGGTGTGTGAAGTCATAGAATGGAGGTGTGTGAAGTCAAATTATAGGTGTGTGAACTCATAGAATGGAGGTGTGTGAACTCATAGAATGGAGGTCTGTGAAGTCATGGAATGGAGTTGTGTGAAGTCAAAGAATGGAGGTGTGTGAAGTGAAACAATAGAGGTGTGTGAAGTCACAGAATGGAGGTGTGTGAAGTCACAGAATGGAAGTGTGTGAAGTCAAAACGGAGGTGTGTGAAGTCACAGAATAGAGGTGTGTGAAGTCACAGAATGGAGGTGTGTGAAGTCAAAAAGGTGGTGTTGAAGTCACAGAATGGAGGTGTGTGAAGTCATAGAATGGAGGTGTGTGACGTCACAGAATGGAGGTGTGTGAAGTCAGAATGAAGGTGTGTGAAGTCACAGAATGGAGGTGTGGGAAGTCACAGAATGGATGTTTGTGAAGTAAGAATGAAGGTGTTTGAAGTCATAGAGTGGAGGTGTGTGAAGTCACAGAATGGAGGTGTGTGAAGTCATAGAATGGAGGTGTGTGAAGTCATAGAATTGAGGTGTGTGAAGTCATAGAATGGAGGTGTGTGAAGTCATAAAATGGAGGTGTGTGAACTCATAGAATGGAGGTGTGTAAAGTCAAAATGGAGTTGTTTGAAGTCATAGAATGGTGTTTTTTGATGTCAACGAATGGAGGTGTGTGAAGTCATAGAATGGAGGTGTGTGAAGTCAGATTGGAGGTGTGTGAAATCACAGAATGGAGGTGTGTGAAGTCACAGAATGGAGGTGTGTGAACTCAGAATGTAAGTGTGTGAAGCCACAGAATGGAGGTGTGTGTAGTCATAGAATGAAAGTGTGTGAAATCATAGAATGGAGGTGTGTGAAGTCACAGAATTAAGGTGTGTGAAGTCAGAATGGAGGTGTGTGAAGTCAGAATGGAGGTGAGTGAAGTCATAGAATGGAGGTGTGTGAAGTCATAGAATGGAGGTCTGTGAACTCAGAATGGAGGTTTGTGAAGTCATAGAATGGAGGTGTGTGAACTCAGAATGGAGGTGTGTGAAGTCACAGAATGGAGGTGTGTGAAGTCATAGAATGGAGGTTTGTGAAATCACAGAATGGACGTGCGTTAATTCATTGAATGGAGGTGTGTGAAGTCATAGGTTCGAGGTGTGTGAAGTCACAGAATGGAGGTGTGAGAAGTCACAGAATGGAGGTGTGTGAAGTCACAGAATGGAGGTGTGTGAAATCAGAATGTAGGTGTGTGAAGCCACAGAATGGAAGTGTGTGAAGTCATAGAATGGAAGTGTGTGAAGTCATAGAAAGGAGGTGTGTGAACTCAGAATGGAGGTGAGTGAAGTCACAGAATGGAGGTTTGTGAAGTCATAGAATGGAGGTGTGTGAAGTCAGAGAATGGATGTTTCTGAAGTAAGAATGAAGGTGTGTGAAGTCATAGAATGGAGATGTGTGAAGTCAAATTGGAGGTGTGTGAACTCATAGAATGGAGGTGTGTGAACTCATAGAATGGAGGTTTGTGAAGTCATGGAATGGCGGTGTGTGAAGTCAAAGAATGGAGGTGTGTGAAGTGAAACAATAGAGGTGTGTGAAGTCACAGAATGGAGGTGTGTGAAGTCACAGATTGGAAGTGTGTGAAGTCAAAACGGAGGTGTGTGAAGTCACAGAATGGAGGTGTGTGAAGTCACAAAATGGAGGTGTGTGAAGTCAAAAAGGTGGTGTGTGAAGTCACAGAATGGAGGTGTGTTAATTCATAGAATGGAGCTGTGTGAAGTCAGAATGGAGGTGTGCGAAGTCAGAATCGAGGGGTGTGAAGTCAGAATGGAGGTGTGTGAAGTCACAGAATGGAGGTGTGTGAAGTCAGAGAATGGAGGTGTGTGAAATCATAGAATGAAGGTGTGTGAAGTCAGAATGGAGGTGTGTCACGTCACAGAATTGAGGTCTGTGAAGTCAGAGAATGGAGGTGTGTGAAGTCAGAATGAAGGTGTTTGAAGTCATGGAATGGAGGTGTGTGAAGTCACAGAATGGAGGTGTGAGAAGTCAGAATGGAGGTGTGTGAAGTCATAGACTGAGGTGGGTGAAGTCATAGAAAGGAGGTGTGGGAAGTCATAGAATGGTGGAATGTGAAGTCATAGAGTGGAGGTGAGTGAAGTCACAGATTCGAGGTCTGTGATGTCATAGAAAGGAGGTGTGTGAAGTCAGAATGGAGGTGTGTGAAATCATAGAATGGAGATGGGTGAACTCATAGAATGGAGTTGTGTGACGTCACAATGGAAGAGTGTGAAGTCATAGAATGGAGGTGTGAGAAGTCACAGGATGGAGGTGTGTGAAGTCATAAAATGAAGGTGTGTGAACTCAGAATGGAGGTGTATGAAGTCATAGATGGAGGTGTGTGAAGTCATAGTATGGAGGTGTGTGAAATCACAGAATGGAGTTTTGTGAAGTCACAGAATGGAGCTGTGTGAAGTCAGAACGGAGTTGTGTGAAGTCATAGAATGGAGGTGTGTGAAGTCAGAATGGAGGTGTGTGAACTCATAGAATGGAGGTGTGTGAAGTCACAATGGAGGTGTGTGAAGTCATAGAATTTAGGTGTGTGAAGTCACAAAATGGAGGTGTGTGAAGTCATAGAATGGAGGTCAGTGAAGTCATAGAATGGAGGTGTGTGAAGTCAGAATGGAGGTGTGTGAAGTCACAGAATTGAGGTGTGTGAAGTCACAGAATGGAGGAGTGTGAAGTCAGAATGAAGGTTTGTGAAATCACAGAATGGAGGTGTATGAAGTCACAGAATGGATGTTTGTGAAGTATGAATGAAGGTGTTTGAAGTCATAGAGTGGAGGTGTGTGAAGTCACAGAATGGAGGTGTGTGAAGTCATAGAATGGAGGTGTGTGAAGTCATAGAATTGAGGTGTGGAAAGTCATAGAATGGAGGTGTGTGAAGTCATAAAATGGAGGTGTGTGAAGTCATAGAATGGAGGTGTGTGAAGTTAAAATGGAGTTGTGTGAAGTCATAGAATGTTGGTTTTTGATGTCAACGAATGGAGGTGTGTGAAGTCACAGAATGGAGGTGTGTGAACTCAGAATGGAGGTGTGTGAAGTCACAGAATGGAGGTTTGTGAAGTCATGGAATGGCGGTGTGTGAAGTCAAAGAATGGAGGTGTGTGAAGTGAAACAATAGAGGTGTGTGAAGTCACAGAATGGAGGTGTGTGAAGTCACAGATTGGAAGTGTGTGAAGTCAAAACGGAGGTGTGTGAAGTCACAGAATGGAGGTGTGTGAAGTCACAAAATGGAGGTGTGTGAAGTCAAAAAGGTGGTGTGTGAAGTCACAGAATGGAGGTGTGTTAATTCATAGAATGGAGCTGTGTGAAGTCAGAATGGAGGTGTGCGAAGTCAGAATCGAGGGGTGTGAAGTCAGAATGGAGGTGTGTGAAGTCACAGAATGGAGGTGTGTGAAGTCAGAGAATGGAGGTGTGTGAAATCATAGAATGAAGGTGTGTGAAGTCAGAATGGAGGTGTGTCACGTCACAGAATTGAGGTCTGTGACGTCAGAGAATGGAGGTGTGTGAAGTCAGAATGAAGGTGTTTGAAGTCATGGAATGGAGGTGTGTGAAGTCACAGAATGGAGGTGTGTGAAGTAATAGAATGGAGGTGTGTGAAGTCATAGATTTGAGGTGTGTGAAGTCATAGAATGGAGGTGTGTGAAGTCACAGAATGGAGGTTTGTGAAGTCAGAATGGAGGTGTGTGAAGTCATAGACTGAGGTGGGTGAAGTCATAGAAAGGAGGTGTGGGAAGTCAGAATGGAGGTGTGTGAAATCATAGAATGGAGATGTGTGAACTCATAGAATGGAGTTGTGTGACGTCACAATGGAAGAGTGTGAAGTCATAGAATGGAGGTGTGAGAAGTCACAGAATGGAGGTGTGTGAAGTCATAAAATGAAGGTGTATGAAGTCATAGATGGAGGTGTGTGAAGTCATAGTATGGAGGTGTGTGAAATCACAGAATGGAGTTTTGTGAAGTCACAGAATGGAGCTGTGTGAAGTCAGAACGGAGGTGTGTGAAGTCATAGAATGGAGGTGTGTGAAGTCAGAATGGAGGTGTGTGAACTCATAGAATGGAGGTGTGTGAAGTCACAATGGAGGTGTGTGAAGTCATAGAATTTAGGTGTGTGAAGTCACAAAATGGAGGTGTGTGAAGTCATAGAATGGAGGTGAGTGAAGTCATAGAATGGAGGTGTGTGAAGTCAGAATGGAGGTGTGTGAAGTCACAGAATTGAGGTGTGTGAAGTCACAGAATGGAGGTGTGTGAAGTCAGAATGAAGGTTTGTGAAATCACAGAATGGAGGTGTGTGAAGTCACAGAATGGATGTTTGTGAAGTATGAATGAAGGTGTTTGAAGTCATAGAGTGGAGGTGTGTGAAGTCACAGAATGGAGGTGTGTGAAGTCATAGAATGGAGGTGTGTGAAGTCATAGAATTGAGGTGTGGAAAGTCATAGAAAGGAGGTGTGTGAAGTCATAAAATGGAGGTGTGTGAAGTCATAGAGTGGAGGTGTGTGAAGTTAAAATGGAGTTGTGTGAAGTCATAGAATGTTGGTTTTTGATGTCAACGAATGGAGGTGTGTGAAGTCACAGAATGGAGGTGTGTGAAATCAGAATGGAGGTGTGTGAAGTCACAGAATGGAGGTTTGTGAAGTCATAGAATGAAGGTGTGTGAAGTCAGAGAATGGATGTTTCTGAAGTAAGAATGCAGGTGTGTGAAGTCATAGAATGGAGGTGTGGGAAGTCAAATTTGAGGTGTGTGAACTCATAGAATGGAGGTGTGTGAAGTCACAGAAGGGAGGTGTGTGAAGTCACAGAATGGAGGTGTGTGAAGTCACCGAATGGAAGTGTGTGAAGTCAAAACGGAGGTGTGTGAAGTCACAGAATGGAGGTGTGTGAAGTCACACAATGGAGGTGTGTGAAGTCAAAAAGGTGGTGTGTGACGTCACAGAATGGAGGTGTGTGAAGTCATAGAATGTAGGTGTGTGAAATCATAGAATGGAGGAATGTCAAGTCAGAATGGAGGTGTGTGAAGTCACAGAATTGAGGTGTGTGAAGTCACAGAATGGAGGTGTGTGAAGTCAGAATGAAGGTGTGTGAAGTCACAGAATGGAGGTGTGTGAAGTCACAGAATGGATGTTTGTGAAGTAAGAATGAAGGTGTTTGAAGTCATAGAGTGGAGGTGTGAAGTCACAGAATGGAGGTGTGTGAAGTCATAGAATGGAGGTGTGCAGAAGTCATAAAATGGAGGTGTGTGAACTCATAGAATGGAGGTGTGTGAAGTCAAAATGGAGTTGTGTGAAGTCAAAGAATGGTGTTTTTTGATGTCAACGAATGGAGGTGTGTGAAGTCAGAATGGAGGTGTGTGACGTCAGAATGGAGGTGAGGGAAGTCATAGAATGGAGGTGTGTGAAGTCATAGAATGGAGGGCTGTGAACTCAGAATGGAGGTTTGTGAAGTCATAGAATGGAGGTGTGTGAAGTCACAGAATGGAGGTGTGTGAAGTCATAGAATGGAGGTGTGTGAAGTCATAAAATGGAGGTGTGTGAATTCATAGAATGGAGGTGTGTGAAGTCACAATGGATTTGTGTGAAGTCATAGAATGGTTGTTTTTGATGTCAACGAATGGAGGTGTGTGAAGTCATAGAATGGAGGTGTGTGAAGTCAGATTGGAGGTGTGTGAAATCACAGAATCGAGGTGTGTCAACTCAGAAATGAGGTGTGTGAAGTCATAGAATGGAGTTGTGTGAAGTCATAGAATGGAAGTGTGTGAAATCATAGAATGGAGGTTTGTGAAATCATAGAATGGAGGTGTGTGAAGTCACAGAATGGAGGTGTGTGAAGTCATAGAATGGTTGTTTTTGATGTCAACGAATGGAGGTGTGTGAAGTCATAGAATGGAAGTGTGTGAAGTCAGATTGGAGGTGTGTGAAAATCACAGAATGGAGGTGTGTCAACTCAGAAATGAGGTGTGTGAAGTCATAGAATGGAGGTGTGTGAAGTCATAGAATGGAGGTGTGTGAAATCATAGAATGGAGGTGTGTGAAGTCAAAGAACTGAGGTGTGTGAAGTCAGAATGGAGGTGTGTGAAGTCAGAATGGAGCTGTGTGAAGTCATAGGATCGAAGTGTGTGAAGTCATAGAATGGAGGTCTGTGAACTCAGAATGGGGGTTTGTGAAGTCATAGAATGGAGGTGTGTGAACTCAGAATGGAGGTCTGTGAAGTCACAGAATGGAGGTGTGTGAAGTCATAGAATGGAGGTGTGTGAAATCACAGAATGGAGGTGTGTGAATTCATAGAATGGAGGTGTGTGAAGTCATAGGATCGAGGTGTGTGAAGTCACAGAATGGAGGTGTGTGAAGTCACAGAATGGAGGTGTGTGAAGTCAGAACGGAGGTGTGTGAAGTCATAGAATGGAGGTGTGTGAAGTCAGAATGGAGGTGTGTGAACTCATAGAATGGAGGTGTTTGAAATCAGAATGTAGGTGTGTGAAGCCACAGAATGGAGGTGTGTGAAGTCATAGAATGGAAGTGTGTGAAGTCATAGAAAGGAGGTGTGTGAACTCAGAATGGAGGTGTGTGAAGTCACAGAATGGAGGTTTGTGAAGTCATAGAATGGAGGTGTGTGAAGTCAGAGAATGGAGATGTGTGAAGTCAAATTGGAGGTGTGTGAACTCATAGAATGGAGGTGTGTGAACTCATAGAATGGAGGTTTCTGAATTCATGGAATGGCGGTGTGTGAAGTCAAAGAATGGAGGTGTGTGAAGTGAAACAATAGAGGTGTGTGAAGTCACAGAATGGAGGTGTGTGAAGTCACAGATTGGAAGTGTGTGAAGTCAAAACGGAGGTGTGTGAAGTCACAGAATGGAGGTGTGTGAAGTCACAGAATGGAGGTGTGTGAAGTCAAAAAGGTGGTGTGTGAAGTCACAGATTGGAGGTGTGTGAAGTCATAGAATGGAGGTGTGTGAAGTCACAGAATGGAGGTGTGTGAAGTCAGAATGAAGGTGTGTGAAGTCACAGAATGAAGGTGTGGGGAGTCACAGAATGGATGTTTGTGAAGTAAGAATGAAGGTGTTTGAAGTCATAGAGTTGAGGTGTGTGAAGTCACAGAATGGAGGTGTGTGAAGTCATAGAATGGAGGTGTGTGAAGTCCTAGAATTGAGGTGTGTGAAGTCATAGAATGGAGGTGTGTGAAGTCATAAAATGGAGGTGTGTGAACTCATAGAATGGAGGTGTGTGAAGTCAAAATGGAGTTGTGTGAAGTCATAGAATGGTGTTTCTTGATGTCAACGAATGGAGGTGTGTGAAGTCATAGAATGGAGGTGTGTGAAGTCAGATTGGAGGTGTGTGAAATCACAGAATGGAGGTGTGTGAAGTCACAGAATGGAGGTGTGTGAACTCAGAATGTAAGTGTGTGAAGCCACAGAATGGAGGTGTGTGTAGTCATAGAATGAAAGTGTGTGAAATCATAGAATGGAGGTGTGTGAAGTCACAGAATTAAGGTGTGTGAAGTCAGAATGGAGGTGTGTGAAGTCAGAATGGAGGTGAGTGAAGTCATAGAATGGAGGTTTGTGAAGTCATAGAATGGAGGTCTGTGAACTCAGAATGGAGGTTTGTGAAGTCATAGAATGGAGGTGTGTGAACTCAGAATGGAGGTGTGTGAAGTCACAGAATGGAGGTGTGTGAAGTCAGAGAATGGAGGTTTGTGAAATCACAGAATGGACGTGCGTTAATTCATTGAATGGAGGTGTGTGACGTCATAGGTTCGAGGTGTGTGAAGTCACAGAATGGAGGTGTGAGAAGTCACAGAATGGAGGTGTGTGAAGTCACAGAATGGAGGTGTGTGAAATCAGAATGTAGGTGTGTGAAGCCACAGAATGGAGGTTTGTGAAGTCATACAATGGAAGTGTGTGAAGTCATAGAAAGGAGGTGTGTGAACTCAGAATGGAGGTGTGTGAAGTCACAGAATGGAGGTTTGTGAAGTCATAGAATGGAGGTGTGTGAAGTCAGAGAATGGATGTTTCTGAAGTAAGAATGAAGGTGTGTGAAGTCATAGAATGGAGATGTGTGAAGTCAAATTGGAGGTGTGTGAACTCATAGAATGGAGGTGTGTGAACTCATAGAATGGAGGTTTGTGAAGTCATGGAATGGCGGTGTGTGAAGTCAAAGAATGGAGGTGTGTGAAGTGAAACAATAGAGGTGTGTGAAGTCACAGAATGGAGGTTTGTGAAGTCACAGATTGGAAGTGTGTGAAGTCAAAACGGAGGTGTGTGAAGTCACAGAATGGAGGTGTGTGAAGTCACAAAATGGAGGTGTGTGAAGTCAAAAAGGTGGTGTGTGAAGTCACAGAATGGAGGTGTGTTAATTCATAGAATGGAGCTGTGTGAAGTCAGAATGGAGGTGTGCGAAGTCAGAATCGAGGGGTGTGAAGTCAGAATGGAGGTGTGTGAAGTCACAGAATGGAGGTGTGTGAAGTCAGAGAATGGAGGTGTGTGAAATCATAGAATGAAGGTGTGTGAAGTCAGAATGGAGGTGTGTCACGTCACAGAATTGAGGTCTGTGACGTCAGAGAATGGAGGTGTGTGAAGTCAGAATGAAGGTGTTTGAAGTCATGGAATGGAGGTGTGTGAAGTCACAGAATGGAGGTGTGTGAAGTAATAGAATGGAGGTGTGTGAAGTCATAGATTTGAGGTGTGTGAAGTCATAGAATGGAGGTGTGTGAAGTCACAGAATGGAGGTTTGTGAAGTCAGAATGGAGGTGTGTGAAGTCATAGACTGAGGTGGGTGAAGTCATAGAAAGGAGGTGTGGGAAGTCAGAATGGAGGTGTGTGAAATCATAGAATGGAGATGTGTGAACTCATAGAATGGAGTTGTGTGACGTCACAATGGAAGAGTGTGAAGTCATAGAATGGAGGTGTGAGAAGTCACAGAATGGAGGTGTGTGAAGTCATAAAATGAAGGTGTATGAAGTCATAGATGGAGCTGTGTGAAGTCATAGTATGGAGGTGTGTGAAATCACAGAATGGAGTTTTGTGAAGTCACAGAATGGAGCTGTGTGAAGTCAGAACGGAGGTGTGTGAAGTCATAGAATGGAGGTGTGTGAAGTCAGAATGGAGGTGTGTGAACTCATAGAATGGAGGTGTGTGAAGTCACAATGGAGGTGTGTGAAGTCATAGAATTTAGGTGTGTGAAGTCACAAAATGGAGGTGTGTGAACTCATAGAATGGAGGTGTGTGAAGTCAGAATGGAGTTGTGTGAAGTCAAAGAATGGTGTTTTTTGATGTCAACGAATGGAGGTGTGTGAAGTCAGAATGGAGGTGTGTGACGTCAGAATGGAGGTGAGGGAAGTCATAGAATGGAGGTGTGTGAAGTCATAGAATGGAGGTCTGTGAACTCAGAATGGAGGTTTGTGAAGTCATAGAATGGAGGTGTGTGAAGTCACAGAATGGAGGTGTGTGAAGTCATAGAATGGAGGTGTGTGAAGTCATAAAATGGAGGTGTGTGAATTCATAGAATGGAGGTGTGTGAAGTCACAATGGAGTTGTGTGAAGTCATAGAATGGTTGTTTTTGATGTCAACGAATGGAGGTGTGTGAAGTCATAGAATGGAGGTGTGTGAAGTCAGATTGGAGGTGTGTGAAATCACAGAATGGAGGTGTGTCAACTCAGAAATGAGGTGTGTGAAGTCATAGAATGGAGTTGTGTGAAGTCATAGAATGGAAGTGTGTGAAATCATAGAATGGAGGTTTGTGAAGTCATAGAATGGAGGTGTGTGAAGTCACAGAATGGAGGTGTGTGAAGTCATAGAATGGTTGTTTTTGATGTCAACGAATGGAGGTGTGTGAAGTCATAGAATGGAAGTGTGTGAAGTCAGATTGGAGGTGTGTGAAAATCACAGAATGGAGGTGTGTCAACTCAGAAATGAGGTGTGTGAAGTCATAGAATGGAGGTGTGTGAAGTCATAGAATGGAGGTGTGTGAAATCATAGAATGGAGGTGTGTGAAGTCAAAGAACTGAGGTGTGTGAAGTCAGAATGGAGGTGTGTGAAGTCAGAATGGAGCTGTGTGAAATCATAGGATCGAAGTGTGTGAAGTCATAGAATGGAGGTCTGTGAACTCAGAATGGGGGTTTGTGAAGTCATAGAATGGAGGTGTGTGAACTCAGAATGGAGGTCTGTGAAGTCACAGAATGGAGGTGTGTGAAGTCATAGAATGGAGGTGTGTGAAATCACAGAATGGAGGTGTGTGAATTCATAGAATGGAGGTGTGTGAAGTCATAGGATCGAGGTGTGTGAAGTCACAGAATGGAGGTGTGTGAAGTCACAGAATGGAGGTGTGTGAAGTCAGAACGGAGGTGTGTGAAGTCATAGAATGGAGGTGTGTGAAGTCAGAATGGAGGTGTGTGAACTCATAGAATGGAGGTGTTTGAAATCAGAATGTAGGTGTGTGAAGCCACAGAATGGAGGTGTGTGAAGTCATAGAATGGAAGTGTGTGAAGTCATAGAAAGGAGGTGTGTGAACTCAGAATGGAGGTGTGTGAAGTCACAGAATGGAGGTTTGTGAAGTCATAGAATGGAGGTGTGTGAAGTCAGAGAATGGAGATGTGTGAAGTCAAATTGGAGGTGTGTGAACTCATAGAATGGAGGTGTGTGAACTCATAGAATGGAGGTTTCTGAATTCATGGAATGGCGGTGTGTGAAGTCAAAGAATGGAGGTGTGTGAAGTGAAACAATAGAGGTGTGTGAAGTCACAGAATGGAGGTGTGTGAAGTCACAGATTGGAAGTGTGTGAAGTCAAAACGGAGGTGTGTGAAGTCACAGAATGGAGGTGTGTGAAGTCACAGAATGGAGGTGTGTGAAGTCAAAAAGGTGGTGTGTGAAGTCACAGATTGGAGGTGTGTGAAGTCATAGAATGGAGGTGTGTGAAGTCACAGAATGGAGGTGTGTGAAGTCAGAATGAAGGTGTGTGAAGTCACAGAATGAAGGTGTGGGGAGTCACAGAATGGATGTTTGTGAAGTATTAATGAAGGTGTTTGAAGTCATAGAGTTGAGGTGTGTGAAGTCACAGAATGGAGGTGTGTGAAGTCATAGAATGGAGGTGTGTGAAGTCCTAGAATTGAGGTGTGTGAAGTCATAGAATGGAGGTGTGTGAAGTCATAAAATGGAGGTGTGTGAACTCATAGAATGGAGGTGTGTGAAGTCAAAATGGAGTTGTGTGAAGTCATAGAATGGTGTTTCTTGATGTCAACGAATGGAGGTGTGTGAAGTCATAGAATGGAGGTGTGTGAAGTCAGATTGGAGGTGTGTGAAATCACAGAATGGAGGTGTGTGAAGTCACAGAATGGAGGTGTGTGAACTCAGAATGTAAGTGTGTGAAGCCACAGAATGGAGGTGTGTGTAGTCATAGAATGAAAGTGTGTGAAATCATAGAATGGAGGTGTGTGAAGTCACAGAATTAAGGTGTGTGAAGTCAGAATGGAGGTGTGTGAAGTCAGAATGGAGGTGAGTGAAGTCATAGAATGGAGGTTTGTGAAGTCATAGAATGGAGGTCTGTGAACTCAGAATGGAGGTTTGTGAAGTCATAGAATGGAGGTGTGTGAACTCAGAATGGAGGTGTGTGAAGTCACAGAATGGAGGTGTGTGAAGTCATAGAATGGAGGTTTGTGAAATCACAGAATGGACGTGCGTTAATTCATTGAATGGAGGTGTGTGACGTCATAGGTTCGAGGTGTGTGAAGTCACAGAATGGAGGTGTGAGAAGTCACAGAATGGAGGTGTGTGAAGTCACAGAATGGAGGTGTGTGAAATCAGAATGTAGGTGTGTGAAGCCACAGAATGGAGGTTTGTGAAGTCATAGAATGGAAGTGTGTGAAGTCATAGAAAGGAGGTGTGTGAACTCAGAATGGAGGTGTGTGAAGTCACAGAATGGAGGTTTGTGAAGTCATAGAATGGAGGTGTGTGAAGTCAGAGAATGGATGTTTCTGAAGTAAGAATGAAGGTGTGTGAAGTCATAGAATGGAGATGTGTGAAGTCAAATTGGAGGTGTGTGAACTCATAGAATGGAGGTGTGTGAACTCATAGAATGGAGGTTTGTGAAGTCATGGAATGGCGGTGTGTGAAGTCAAAGAATGGAGGTGTGTGAAGTGAAACAATAGAGGTGTGTGAAGTCACAGAATGGAGGTGTGTGAAGTCACAGATTGGAAGTGTGTGAAGTCAAAACGGAGGTGTGTGAAGTCACAGAATGGAGGTGTGTGAAGTCACAAAATGGAGGTGTGTGAAGTCAAAAAGGTGGTGTGTGAAGTCACAGAATGGAGGTGTGTTAATTCATAGAATGGAGCTGTGTGAAGTCAGAATGGAGGTGTGCGAAGTCAGAATCGAGGGGTGTGAAGTCAGAATGGAGGTGTGTGAAGTCACAGAATGGAGGTGTGTGAAGTCAGAGAATGGAGGTGTGTGAAATCATAGAATGAAGGTGTGTGAAGTCAGAATGGAGGTGTGTCACGTCACAGAATTGAGGTCTGTGACGTCAGAGAATGGAGGTGTGTGAAGTCAGAATGAAGGTGTTTGAAGTCATGGAATGGAGGTGTGTGAAGTCACAGAATGGAGGTGTGTGAAGTAATAGAATGGAGGTGTGTGAAGTCATAGATTTGAGGTGTGTGAAGTCATAGAATGGAGGTGTGTGAAGTCACAGAATGGAGGTTTGTGAAGTCAGAATGGAGGTGTGTGAAGTCATAGACTGAGGTGGGTGAAGTCATAGAAAGGAGGTGTGGGAAGTCAGAATGGAGGTGTGTGAAATCATAGAATGGAGATGTGTGAACTCATAGAATGGAGTTGTGTGACGTCACAATGGAAGAGTGTGAAGTCATAGAATGGAGGTGTGAGAAGTCACAGAATGGAGGTGTGTGAAGTCATAAAATGAATGTGTATGAAGTCATAGATGGAGGTGTGTGAAGTCATAGTATGGAGGTGTGTGAAATCACAGAATGGAGTTTTGTGAAGTCACAGAATGGAGCTGTGTGAAGTCAGAAGGGAGGTGTGTGAAGTCATAGAATGGAGGTGTGTGAAGTCAGAATGGAGGTGTGTGAACTCATAGAATGGAGGTGTGTGAAGTCACAATGGAGGTGTGTGAAGTCATAGAATTTAGGTGTGTGAAGTCACAAAATGGAGGTGTGTGAAGTCATAGAATGGAGGTGTGTGAAGTCAGAATGGAGTTGTGTGAAGTCAAAGAATGGTGTTTTTTGATGTCAACGAATGGAGGTGTGTGAAGTCAGAATGGAGGTGTGTGACGTCAGAATGGAGGTGAGGGAAGTCATAGAATGGAGGTGTGTGAAGTCATAGAATGGAGGTCTGTGAACTCAGAATGGAGGTTTGTGAAGTCATAGAATGGAGGTGTGTGAAGTCACAGAATGGAGGTGTGTGAAGTCATAGAATGGAGGTGTGTGAAGTCATAAAATGGAGGTGTGTGAATTCATAGAATGGAGGTGTGTGAAGTCACAATGGAGTTGTGTGAAGTCATAGAATGGTTGTTTTTGATGTCAACGAATGGAGGTGTGTGAAGTCATAGAATGGAGGTGTGTGAAGTCAGATTGGAGGTGTGTGAAATCACAGAATGGAGGTGTGTCAACTCAGAAATGAGGTGTGTGAAGTCATAGAATGGAGTTGTGTGAAGTCATAGAATGGAAGTGTGTGAAATCATAGAATGGAGGTTTGTGAAGTCATAGAATGGAGGTGTGTGAAGTCACAGAATGGAGGTGTGTGAAGTCATAGAATGGTTGTTTTTGATGTCAACGAATGGAGGTGTGTGAAGTCATAGAATGGAAGTGTGTGAAGTCAGATTGGAGGTGTGTGAAAATCACAGAATGGAGGTGTGTCAACTCAGAAATGAGGTGTGTGAAGTCATAGAATGGAGGTGTGTGAAGTCATAGAATGGAGGTGTGTGAACTCATAGAATGGAGGTGTGTGAAGTCAGATTGGAGGTGTGTGAAATCACAGAATGGAGGTGTGTGAAGTCACAGAATGGAGGTGTGTGAACTCAGAATGTAAGTGTGTGAAGCCACAGAATGGAGGTGTTTGAAGTCATAGAATGAAAGTGTGTGAAATCATAGAATGGAGGTGGGTTAAGTCACAGAATTAAGGTATGTGAAGTCAGAATGGAGGTGTGTGAAGTCAGAATGGAGGTGAGTGAAGTCACAGAATGGAGGTGTGTGAAGTCATAGAATGGAGGTCTGTGAACCCAGAATGGAGGTTTGTGAAGTCATAGAATGGAGGTGTGTGAACTCATAATGGAGGTGTGTGAAGTCACAGAATGGAGGTGTGTGAAGTCATAGAATGGAGGTTTGTGAAATCACAGAATGGACGTGTGTTAATTCATTGAATGGAGTTGTGTGAAGTCATAGGATCGAGGTGTGTGAAGTCACAGAATGGAGGTGTGAGAAGTCACAGAATGGAGGTGTGTGAAGTCACAGAATGGAGGTGTTTGAAATCAGAATGTAGGTGTGTGAAGCCACAGAATGGAGGTGTGTGAAGTCATAGAATGGAAGTGTGTGAAGTCATAGAAAGGAGGTGTGTGAACTCAGAATGGAGGTGTGTGAAGTCACAGAATGGAGGTTTGTGAAGTCATAGAATGGAGGTGTGTGAAGTCAGAGAATGGAGATGTGTGAAGTCAAATTGGAGGTGTGTGAACTCATAGAATGGAGGTGTGTGAACTCATAGAATGGAGGTTTCTGAATTCATGGAATGGCCGTGTGTGAAGTCAAAGAATGGAGGTGTGTGAAGTGAAACAATAGAGGTGTGTGAAGTCACAGAATGGAGGTGTGTGAAGTCACAGATTGGAAGTGTGTGAAGTCAAAACGGAGGTGTGTGAAGTCACAGAATGGAGGTGTGTGAAGTCACAGAATGGAGGTGTGTGAAGTCAAAAAGGTGGTGTGTGAAGTCACAGATTGGAGGTGTGTGAAGTCATAGAATGGAGGTGTGTGAAGTCACAGAATGGAGGTGTGTGAAGTCAGAATGAAAGTGTGTGAAGTCACAGAATGGAGGTGTGGGGAGTCACAGAATGGATGTTTGTGAAGTAAGAATGAAGGTGTTTGAAGTCATAGAGTGGAGGTGTGTGAAGTCACAGAATGGAGGTCTGTGAAGTCATAGAATGGAGGTGTGTGAAGTCCTAGAATTGAGGTGTGTGAAGTCATAGAATGGAGGTGTGTGAAGTCATAAAATGGAGGTGTGTGAACTCATAGAATGGAGGTGTGTGAAGTCAAAATGGAGTTGTGTGAAGTCATAGAATGGTGTTTCTTGATGTCAACGAATGGAGGTGTGTGAAATCACAGAATGGAGGTGTGTGAAGTCACAGAATGGAGGTGTGTGAACTCAGAATGTAAGTGTGTGAAGCCACAGAATGGAGGTGTGTGTAGTCATAGAATGAAAGTGTGTGAAATCATAGAATGGAGGTGTGTGAAGTCACAGAATTAAGGTGTGTGAAGTCAGAATGGAGGTGTGTGAAGTCAGAATGGAGGTGAGTGAAGTCATAGAATGGAGGTTTGTGAAGTCATAGAATGGAGGTCTGTGAACTCAGAATGGAGGTTTGTGAAGTCATAGAATGGAGGTGTGTGAACTCAGAATGGAGGTGTGTGAAGTCACAGAATGGAGGTGTGTGAAGTCATAGAATGGAGGTTTGTGAAATCACAGAATGGACGTGCGTTAATTAATTGAATGGAGGTGTGTGACGTCATAGGTTCGAGGTGTGTGAAGTCACAGAATGGAGGTGTGAGAAGTCACAGAATGGAGGTGTGTGAAGTCACAGAATGAAGGTGTGTGAAATCAGAATGTAGGTGTGTGAAGCCACAGAATGGAGGTTTGTGAAGTCATAGAATGGAAGTGTGTAAAGTCATAGAAAGGAGGTGTGTGAACTCAGAATGGAGGTGTGTGAAGTCACAGAATGGAGGTTTGTGAAGTCATAGAATGGAGGTGTGTGAAGTCAGAGAATGGATGTTTCTGAAGTAAGAATGAAGGTGTGTGAAGTCATAGAATGGAGATGTGTGAAGTCAAATTGGAGGTGTGTGAACTCATAGAATGGAGGTGTGTGAACTCATAGAATGGAGGTTTGTGAAGTCATGGAATGGCGGTGTGTGAAGTCAAAGAATGGAGGTGTGTGAAGTGAAACAATAGAGGTGTGTGAAGTCAGAGAATGGAGGTGTGTGAAGTCACAGATTGGAAGTGTGTGAAGTCAAAACGGAGGTGTGTGAAGTCACAGAATGGAGGTGTGTGAAGTCACAAAATGGAGGTGTGTGAAGTCAAAAAGGTGGTGTGTGAAGTCACAGAATGGAGGTGTGTTAATTCATAGAATGGAGCTGTGTGAAGTCAGAATGGAGGTGTGAGAAGTCAGAATCGAGGGGTGTGAAGTCAGAATGGAGGTGTGTGAAGTCACAGAATGGAGGTGTGTGAAGTCAGAGAATGGAGGTGTGTGAAATCATAGAATGAAGGTGTGTGAAGTCAGAATGGAGGTGTGTCACGTCACAGAATTGAGGTCTGTGAAGTCAGAGAATGGAGGTGTGTGAAGTCAGAATGAAGGTGTTTGAAGTCATGGAATGGAGGTGTGTGAAGTCACAGAATGGAGGTGTGTGAAGTAATAGAATGGAGGTGTGTGAAGTCATAGATTTGAGGTGTGTGAAGTCATAGAATGGAGGTGTGTGAAGTCACAGAATGGAGGTTTGTGAAGTCAGAATGGAGGTGTGTGAAGTCATAGACTGAGGTGGGTGAAGTCATAGAAAGGAGGTGTGGGAAGTCAGAATGGAGGTGTGTGAAATCATAGAATGGAGATGTGTGAACTCATAGAATGGAGTTGTGTGACGTCACAATGGAAGAGTGTGAAGTCATAGAATGGAGGTGTGAGAAGTCACAGAATGGAGGTGTGTGAAGTCATAAAATGAAGGTGTATGAAGTCATAGATGGAGGTGTGTGAAGTCATAGTATGGAGGTGTGTGAAATCACAGAATGGAGTTTTGTGAAGTCACAGAATGGAGCTGTGTGAAGTCAGAACGGAGGTGTGTGAAGTCATAGAATGGAGGTGTGTGAAGTCAGAATGGAGGTGTGTGAACTCATAGAATGGAGGTGTGTGAAGTCACAATGGAGGTGTGTGAAGTCATAGAATTTAGGTGTGTGAAGTCACAAAATGGAGGTGTGTGAAGTCATAGAATGGAGGTGAGTGAAGTCATAGAATGGAGGTGTGTGAAGTCAGAATGGAGGTGTGTGAAGTCACAGAATTGAGGTGTGTGAAGTCACAGAATGGAGGTGTGTGAAGTCAGAATGAAGGTTTGTGAAATCACAGAATGGAGGTGTGTGAAGTCACAGAATGGATGTTTGTGAAGTATGAATGAAGGTGTTTGAAGTCATAGAGTGGAGGTGTGTGAAGTCACAGAATGGAGGTGTGTGAAGTCATAGAATGGAGGTGTGTGAAGTCATAGAATTGAGGTGTGGAAAGTCATAGAAAGGAGGTGTGTGAAGTCATAAAATGGAGGTGTGTGAAGTCATAGAGTGGAGGTGTGTGAAGTTAAAATGGAGTTGTGTGAAGTCATAGAATGTTGGTTTTTGATGTCAACGAATGGAGGTGTGTGAAGTCACAGAATGGAGGTGTGTGAACTCAGAATGGAGGTGTGTGAAGTCACAGAATGGAGGTTTGTGAAGTCATAGAATGAAGGTGTGTGAAGTCAGAGAATGGATGTTTCTGAAGTAAGAATGCAGGTGTGTGAAGTCATAGAATGGAGGTGTGGGAAGTCAAATTTGAGGTGTGTGAACTCATAGAATGGAGGTGTGTGAAGTCACAGAAGGGAGGTGTGTGAAGTCACAGAATGGAGGTGTGTGAAGTCACCGAATGGAAGTGTGTGAAGTCAAAACGGAGGTGTGTGAAGTCACAGAATGGAGGTGTGTGAAGTCACACAATGGAGGTGTGTGAAGTCAAAAAGGTGGTGTGTGACGTCACAGAATGGAGGTGTGTGAAGTCATAGAATGTAGGTGTGTGAAATCATAGAATGGAGGAATGTCAAGTCAGAATGGAGGTGTGTGAAGTCACAGAATTGAGGTGTGTGAAGTCACAGAATGGAGGTGTGTGAAGTCAGAATGAAGGTGTGTGAAGTCACAGAATGGAGGTGTGTGAAGTCACAGAATGGATGTTTGTGAAGTAAGAATGAAGGTGTTTGAAGTCATAGAGTGGAGGTGTGAAGTCACAGAATGGAGGTGTGTGAAGTCATAGAATGGAGGTGTGCTGAAGTCATAAAATGGAGGTGTGTGAACTCATAGAATGGAGGTGTGTGAAGTCAAAATGGAGTTGTGTGAAGTCAAAGAATGGTGTTTTTTGATGTCAACGAATGGAGGTGTGTGAAGTCAGAATGGAGGTGTGTGACGTCAGAATGGAGGTGAGGGAAGTCATAGAATGGAGGTGTGTGAAGTCATAGAATGGAGGGCTGTGAACTCAGAATGGAGGTTTGTGAAGTCATAGAATGGAGGTGTGTGAAGTCACAGAATGGAGGTGTGTGAAGTCATAGAATGGAGGTGTGTGAAGTCATAAAATGGAGGTGTGTGAATTCATAGAATGGAGGTGTGTGAAGTCACAATGGATTTGTGTGAAGTCATAGAATGGTTGTTTTTGATGTCAACGAATGGAGGTGTGTGAAGTCATAGAATGGAGGTGTGTGAAGTCAGATTGGAGGTGTGTGAAATCACAGAATCGAGGTGTGTCAACTCAGAAATGAGGTGTGTGAAGTCATAGAATGGAGTTGTGTGAAGTCATAGAATGGAAGTGTGTGAAATCATAGAATGGAGGTTTGTGAAATCATAGAATGGAGGTGTGTGAAGTCACAGAATGGAGGTGTGTGAAGTCATAGAATGGTTGTTTTTGATGTCAACGAATGGAGGTGTGTGAAGTCATAGAATGGAAGTGTGTGAAGTCAGATTGGAGGTGTGTGAAAATCACAGAATGGAGGTGTGTCAACTCAGAAATGAGGTGTGTGAAGTCATAGAATGGAGGTGTGTGAAGGCATAGAATGGAGGTGTGTGAAATCATAGAATGGAGGTGTGTGAAGTCAAAGAACTGAGGTGTGTGAAGTCAGAATGGAGGTGTGTGAAGTCAGAATGGAGCTGTGTGAAGTCATAGGATCGAAGTGTGTGAAGTCATAGAATGGAGGTCTGTGAACTCAGAATGGGGGTTTGTGAAGTCATAGAATGGAGGTGTGTGAACTCAGAATGGAGGTCTGTGAAGTCACAGAATGGAGGTGTGTGAAGTCATAGAATGGAGGTGTGTGAAATCACAGAATGGAGGTGTGTGAATTCATAGAATGGAGGTGTGTGAAGTCATAGGATCGAGGTGTGTGAAGTCACAGAATGGAGGTGTGTGAAGTCACAGAATGGAGGTGTGTGAAGTCAGAACGGAGGTGTGTGAAGTCATAGAATGGAGGTGTGTGAAGTCAGAATGGAGGTGTGTGAACTCATAGAATGGAGGTGTTTGAAATCAGAATGTAGGTGTGTGAAGCCACAGAATGGAGGTGTGTGAAGTCATAGAATGGAAGTGTGTGAAGTCATAGAAAGGAGGTGTGTGAACTCAGAATGGAGGTGTGTGAAGTCACAGAATGGAGGTTTGTGAAGTCATAGAATGGAGGTGTGTGAAGTCAGAGAATGGAGATGTGTGAAGTCAAATTGGAGGTGTGTGAACTCATAGAATGGAGGTGTGTGAACTCATAGAATGGAGGTTTCTGAATTCATGGAATGGCGGTGTGTGAAGTCAAAGAATGGAGGTGTGTGAAGTGAAACAATAGAGGTGTGTGAAGTCACAGAATGGAGGTGTGTGAAGTCACAGATTGGAAGTGTGTGAAGTCAAAACGGAGGTGTGTGAAGTCACAGAATGGAGGTGTGTGAAGTCACAGAATGGAGGTGTGTGAAGTCAAAAAGGTGGTGTGTGAAGTCACAGATTGGAGGTGTGTGAAGTCATAGAATGGAGGTGTGTGAAGTCACAGAATGGAGGTGTGTGAAGTCAGAATGAAGGTGTGTGAAGTCACAGAATGAAGGTGTGGGGAGTCACAGAATGGATGTTTGTGAAGTAAGAATGAAAGTGTTTGAAGTCATAGAGTTGAGGTGTGTGAAGTCACAGAATGGAGGTGTGTGAAGTCATAGAATGGAGGTGTGTGAAGTCCTAGAATTGAGGTGTGTGAAGTCATAGAATGGAGGTGTGTGAAGTCATAAAATGGAGGTGTGTGAACTCATAGAATGGAGGTGTGTGAAGTCAAAATGGAGTTGTGTGAAGTCATAGAATGGTGTTTCTTGATGTCAACGAATGGAGGTGTGTGAAGTCATAGAATGGAGGTGTGTGAAGTCAGATTGGAGGTGTGTGAAATCACAGAATGGAGGTGTGTGAAGTCACAGAATGGAGGTGTGTGAACTCAGAATGTAAGTGTGTGAAGCCACAGAATGGAGGTGTGTGTAGTCATAGAATGAAAGTGTGTGAAATCATAGAATGGAGGTGTGTGAAGTCACAGAATTAAGGTGTGTGAAGTCAGAATGGAGGTGTGTGAAGTCAGAATGGAGGTGAGTGAAGTCATAGAATGGAGGTTTGTGAAGTCATAGAATGGAGGTCTGTGAACTCAGAATGGAGGTTTGTGAAGTCATAGAATGGAGGTGTGTGAACTCAGAATGGAGGTGTGTGAAGTCACAGAATGGAGGTGTGTGAAGTCAGAGAATGGAGGTTTGTGAAATCACAGAATGGACGTGCGTTAATTCATTGAATGGAGGTGTGTGACGTCATAGGTTCGAGGTGTGTGAAGTCACAGAATGGAGGTGTGAGAAGTCACAGAATGGAGGTGTGTGAAGTCACAGAATGGAGGTGTGTGAAATCAGAATGTAGGTGTGTGAAGCCACAGAATGGAGGTTTGTGAAGTCATAGAATGGAAGTGTGTGAAGTCATAGAAAGGAGGTGTGTGAACTCAGAATGGAGGTGTGTGAAGTCACAGAATGGAGGTTTGTGAAGTCATAGAATGGAGGTGTGTGAAGTCAGAGAATGGATGTTTCTGAAGTAAGAATGAAGGTGTGTGAAGTCATAGAATGGAGATGTGTGAAGTCAAATTGGAGGTGTGTGAACTCATAGAATGGAGGTGTGTGAACTCATAGAATGGAGGTTTGTGAAGTCATGGAATGGCGGTGTGTGAAGTCAAAGAATGGAGGTGTGTGAAGTGAAACAATAGAGGTGTGTGAAGTCACAGAATGGAGGTGTGTGAAGTCACAGATTGGAAGTGTGTGAAGTCAAAACGGAGGTGTGTGAAGTCACAGAATGGAGGTGTGTGAAGTCACAAAATGGAGGTGTGTGAAGTCAAAAAGGTGGTGTGTGAAGTCACAGAATGGAGGTGTGTTAATTCATAGAATGGAGCTGTGTGAAGTCAGAATGGAGGTGTGCGAAGTCAGAATCGAGGGGTGTGAAGTCAGAATGGAGGTGTGTGAAGTCACAGAATGGAGGTGTGTGAAGTCAGAGAATGGAGGTGTGTGAAATCATAGAATGAAGGTGTGTGAAGTCAGAATGGAGGTGTGTCACGTCACAGAATTGAGGTCTGTGACGTCAGAGAATGGAGGTGTGTGAAGTCAGAATGAAGGTGTTTGAAGTCATGGAATGGAGGTGTGTGAAGTCACAGAATGGAGGTGTGTGAAGTAATAGAATGGAGGTGTGTGAAGTCATAGATTTGAGGTGTGTGAAGTCATAGAATGGAGGTGTGTGAAGTCACAGAATGGAGGTTTGTGAAGTCAGAATGGAGGTGTGTGAAGTCATAGACTGAGGTGGGTGAAGTCATAGAAAGGAGGTGTGGGAAGTCAGAATGGAGGTGTGTGAAATCATAGAATGGAGATGTGTGAACTCATAGAATGGAGTTGTGTGACGTCACAATGGAAGAGTGTGAAGTCATAGAATGGAGGTGTGAGAAGTCACAGAATGGAGGTGTGTGAAGTCATAAAATGAAGGTGTATGAAGTCATAGATGGAGCTGTGTGAAGTCATAGTATGGAGGTGTGTGAAATCACAGAATGGAGTTTTGTGAAGTCACAGAATGGAGCTGTGTGAAGTCAGAACGGAGGTGTGTGAAGTCATAGAATGGAGGTGTGTGAAGTCAGAATGGAGGTGTGTGAACTCATAGAATGGAGGTGTGTGAAGTCACAATGGAGGTGTGTGAAGTCATAGAATTTAGGTGTGTGAAGTCACAAAATGGAGGTGTGTGAAGTCATAGAATGGAGGTGTGTGAAGTCAGAATGGAGTTGTGTGAAGTCAAAGAATGGTGTTTTTTGATGTCAACGAATGGAGGTGTGTGAAGTCAGAATGGAGGTGTGTGACGTCAGAATGGAGGTGAGGGAAGTCATAGAATGGAGGTGTGTGAAGTCATAGAATGGAGGTCTGTGAACTCAGAATGGAGGTTTGTGAAGTCATAGAATGGAGGTGTGTGAAGTCACAGAATGGAGGTGTGTGAAGTCATAGAATGGAGGTGTGTGAAGTCATAAAATGGAGGTGTGTGAATTCATAGAATGGAGGTGTGTGAAGTCACAATGGAGTTGTGTGAAGTCATAGAATGGTTGTTTTTGATGTCAACGAATGGAGGTGTGTGAAGTCATAGAATGGAGGTGTGTGAAGTCAGATTGGAGGTGTGTGAAATCACAGAATGGAGGTGTGTCAACTCAGAAATGAGGTGTGTGAAGTCATAGAATGGAGTTGTGTGAAGTCATAGAATGGAAGTGTGTGAAATCATAGAATGGAGGTTTGTGAAGTCATAGAATGGAGGTGTGTGAAGTCACAGAATGGAGGTGTGTGAAGTCATAGAATGGTTGTTTTTGATGTCAACGAATGGAGGTGTGTGAAGTCATAGAATGGAAGTGTGTGAAGTCAGATTGGAGGTGTGTGAAAATCACAGAATGGAGGTGTGTCAACTCAGAAATGAGGTGTGTGAAGTCATAGAATGGAGGTGTGTGAAGTCATAGAATGGAGGTGTGTGAAATCATAGAATGGAGGTGTGTGAAGTCAAAGAACTGAGGTGTGTGAAGTCAGAATGGAGGTGTGTGAAGTCAGAATGGAGCTGTGTGAAGTCATAGGATCGAAGTGTGTGAAGTCATAGAATGGAGGTCTGTGAACTCAGAATGGGGGTTTGTGAAGTCATAGAATGGAGGTGTGTGAACTCAGAATGGAGGTCTGTGAAGTCACAGAATGGAGGTGTGTGAAGTCATAGAATGGAGGTGTGTGAAATCACAGAATGGAGGTGTGTGAATTCATAGAATGGAGGTGTGTGAAGTCATAGGATCGAGGTGTGTGAAGTCACAGAATGGAGGTGTGTGAAGTCACAGAATGGAGGTGTGTGAAGTCAGAACGGAGGTGTGTGAAGTCATAGAATGGAGGTGTGTGAAGTCAGAATGGAGGTGTGTGAACTCATAGAATGGAGGTGTTTGAAATCAGAATGTAGGTGTGTGAAGCCACAGAATGGAGGTGTGTGAAGTCATAGAATGGAAGTGTGTGAAGTCATAGAAAGGAGGTGTGTGAACTCAGAATGGAGGTGTGTGAAGTCACAGAATGGAGGTTTGTGAAGTCATAGAATGGAGGTGTGTGAAGTCAGAGAATGGAGATGTGTGAAGTCAAATTGGAGGTGTGTGAACTCATAGAATGGAGGTGTGTGAACTCATAGAATGGAGGTTTCTGAATTCATGGAATGGCGGTGTGTGAAGTCAAAGAATGGAGGTGTGTGAAGTGAAACAATAGAGGTGTGTGAAGTCACAGAATGGAGGTGTGTGAAGTCACAGATTGGAAGTGTGTGAAGTCAAAACGGAGGTGTGTGAAGTCACAGAATGGAGGTGTGTGAAGTCACAGAATGGAGGTGTGTGAAGTCAAAAAGGTGGTGTGTGAAGTCACAGATTGGAGGTGTGTGAAGTCATAGAATGGAGGTGTGTGAAGTCACAGAATGGAGGTGTGTGAAGTCAGAATGAAGGTGTGTGAAGTCACAGAATGAAGGTGTGGGGAGTCACAGAATGGATGTTTGTGAAGTAAGAATGAAAGTGTTTGAAGTCATAGAGTTGAGGTGTGTGAAGTCACAGAATGGAGGTGTGTGAAGTCATAGAATGGAGGTGTGTGAAGTCCTAGAATTGAGGTGTGTGAAGTCATAGAATGGAGGTGTGTGAAGTCATAAAATGGAGGTGTGTGAACTCATAGAATGGAGGTGTGTGAAGTCAAAATGGAGTTGTGTGAAGTCATAGAATGGTGTTTCTTGATGTCAACGAATGGAGGTGTGTGAAGTCATAGAATGGAGGTGTGTGAAGTCAGATTGGAGGTGTGTGAAATCACAGAATGGAGGTGTGTGAAGTCACAGAATGGAGGTGTGTGAACTCAGAATGTAAGTGTGTGAAGCCACAGAATGGAGGTGTGTGTAGTCATAGAATGAAAGTGTGTGAAATCATAGAATGGAGGTGTGTGAAGTCACAGAATTAAGGTGTGTGAAGTCAGAATGGAGGTGTGTGAAGTCAGAATGGAGGTGAGTGAAGTCATAGAATGGAGGTTTGTGAAGTCATAGAATGGAGGTCTGTGAACTCAGAATGGAGGTTTGTGAAGTCATAGAATGGAGGTGTGTGAACTCAGAATGGAGGTGTGTGAAGTCACAGAATGGAGGTGTGTGAAGTCAGAGAATGGAGGTTTGTGAAATCACAGAATGGACGTGCGTTAATTCATTGAATGGAGGTGTGTGACGTCATAGGTTCGAGGTGTGTGAAGTCACAGAATGGAGGTGTGAGAAGTCACAGAATGGAGGTGTGTGAAGTCACAGAATGGAGGTGTGTGAAATCAGAATGTAGGTGTGTGAAGCCACAGAATGGAGGTTTGTGAAGTCATAGAATGGAAGTGTGTGAAGTCATAGAAAGGAGGTGTGTGAACTCAGAATGGAGGTGTGTGAAGTCACAGAATGGAGGTTTGTGAAGTCATAGAATGGAGGTGTGTGAAGTCAGAGAATGGATGTTTCTGAAGTAAGAATGAAGGTGTGTGAAGTCATAGAATGGAGATGTGTGAAGTCAAATTGGAGGTGTGTGAACTCATAGAATGGAGGTGTGTGAACTCATAGAATGGAGGTTTGTGAAGTCATGGAATGGCGGTGTGTGAAGTCAAAGAATGGAGGTGTGTGAAGTGAAACAATAGAGGTGTGTGAAGTCACAGAATGGAGGTGTGTGAAGTCACAGATTGGAAGTGTGTGAAGTCAAAACGGAGGTGTGTGAAGTCACAGAATGGAGGTGTGTGAAGTCACAAAATGGAGGTGTGTGAAGTCAAAAAGGTGGTGTGTGAAGTCACAGAATGGAGGTGTGTTAATTCATAGAATGGAGCTGTGTGAAGTCAGAATGGAGGTGTGCGAAGTCAGAATCGAGGGGTGTGAAGTCAGAATGGAGGTGTGTGAAGTCACAGAATGGAGGTGTGTGAAGTCAGAGAATGGAGGTGTGTGAAATCATAGAATGAAGGTGTGTGAAGTCAGAATGGAGGTGTGTCACGTCACAGAATTGAGGTCTGTGACGTCAGAGAATGGAGGTGTGTGAAGTCAGAATGAAGGTGTTTGAAGTCATGGAATGGAGGTGTGTGAAGTCACAGAATGGAGGTGTGTGAAGTAATAGAATGGAGGTGTGTGAAGTCATAGATTTGAGGTGTGTGAAGTCATAGAATGGAGGTGTGTGAAGTCACAGAATGGAGGTTTGTGAAGTCAGAATGGAGGTGTGTGAAGTCATAGACTGAGGTGGGTGAAGTCATAGAAAGGAGGTGTGGGAAGTCAGAATGGAGGTGTGTGAAATCATAGAATGGAGATGTGTGAACTCATAGAATGGAGTTGTGTGACGTCACAATGGAAGAGTGTGAAGTCATAGAATGGAGGTGTGAGAAGTCACAGAATGGAGGTGTGTGAAGTCATAAAATGAAGGTGTATGAAGTCATAGATGGAGCTGTGTGAAGTCATAGTATGGAGGTGTGTGAAATCACAGAATGGAGTTTTGTGAAGTCACAGAATGGAGCTGTGTGAAGTCAGAACGGAGGTGTGTGAAGTCATAGAATGGAGGTGTGTGAAGTCAGAATGGAGGTGTGTGAACTCATAGAATGGAGGTGTGTGAAGTCACAATGGAGGTGTGTGAAGTCATAGAATTTAGGTGTGTGAAGTCACAAAATGGAGGTGTGTGAAGTCATAGAATGGAGGTGTGTGAAGTCAGAATGGAGTTGTGTGAAGTCAAAGAATGGTGTTTTTTGATGTCAACGAATGGAGGTGTGTGAAGTCAGAATGGAGGTGTGTGACGTCAGAATGGAGGTGAGGGAAGTCATAGAATGGAGGTGTGTGAAGTCATAGAATGGAGGTCTGTGAACTCAGAATGGAGGTTTGTGAAGTCATAGAATGGAGGTGTGTGAAGTCACAGAATGGAGGTGTGTGAAGTCATAGAATGGAGGTGTGTGAAGTCATAAAATGGAGGTGTGTGAATTCATAGAATGGAGGTGTGTGAAGTCACAATGGAGTTGTGTGAAGTCATAGAATGGTTGTTTTTGATGTCAACGAATGGAGGTGTGTGAAGTCATAGAATGGAGGTGTGTGAAGTCAGATTGGAGGTGTGTGAAATCACAGAATGGAGGTGTGTCAACTCAGAAATGAGGTGTGTGAAGTCATAGAATGGAGTTGTGTGAAGTCATAGAATGGAAGTGTGTGAAATCATAGAATGGAGGTTTGTGAAGTCATAGAATGGAGGTGTGTGAAGTCACAGAATGGAGGTGTGTGAAGTCATAGAATGGTTGTTTTTGATGTCAACGAATGGAGGTGTGTGAAGTCATAGAATGGAAGTGTGTGAAGTCAGATTGGAGGTGTGTGAAAATCACAGAATGGAGGTGTGTCAACTCAGAAATGAGGTGTGTGAAGTCATAGAATGGAGGTGTGTGAAGTCATAGAATGGAGGTGTGTGAAATCATAGAATGGAGGTGTGTGAAGTCAAAGAACTGAGGTGTGTGAAGTCAGAATGGAGGTGTGTGAAGTCAGAATGGAGCTGTGTGAAGTCATAGGATCGAAGTGTGTGAAGTCATAGAATGGAGGTCTGTGAACTCAGAATGGGGGTTTGTGAAGTCATAGAATGGAGGTGTGTGAACTCAGAATGGAGGTCTGTGAAGTCACAGAATGGAGGTGTGTGAAGTCATAGAATGGAGGTGTGTGAAATCACAGAATGGAGGTGTGTGAATTCATAGAATGGAGGTGTGTGAAGTCATAGGATCGAGGTGTGTGAAGTCACAGAATGGAGGTGTGTGAAGTCACAGAATGGAGGTGTGTGAAGTCAGAACGGAGGTGTGTGAAGTCATAGAATGGAGGTGTGTGAAGTCAGAATGGAGGTGTGTGAACTCATAGAATGGAGGTGTTTGAAATCAGAATGTAGGTGTGTGAAGCCACAGAATGGAGGTGTGTGAAGTCATAGAATGGAAGTGTGTGAAGTCATAGAAAGGAGGTGTGTGAACTCAGAATGGAGGTGTGTGAAGTCACAGAATGGAGGTTTGTGAAGTCATAGAATGGAGGTGTGTGAAGTCAGAGAATGGAGATGTGTGAAGTCAAATTGGAGGTGTGTGAACTCATAGAATGGAGGTGTGTGAACTCATAGAATGGAGGTTTCTGAATTCATGGAATGGCGGTGTGTGAAGTCAAAGAATGGAGGTGTGTGAAGTGAAACAATAGAGGTGTGTGAAGTCACAGAATGGAGGTGTGTGAAGTCACAGATTGGAAGTGTGTGAAGTCAAAACGGAGGTGTGTGAAGTCACAGAATGGAGGTGTGTGAAGTCACAGAATGGAGGTGTGTGAAGTCAAAAAGGTGGTGTGTGAAGTCACAGATTGGAGGTGTGTGAAGTCATAGAATGGAGGTGTGTGAAGTCACAGAATGGAGGTGTGTGAAGTCAGAATGAAGGTGTGTGAAGTCACAGAATGAAGGTGTGGGGAGTCACAGAATGGATGTTTGTGAAGTAAGAATGAAGGTGTTTGAAGTCATAGAGTTGAGGTGTGTGAAGTCACAGAATGGAGGTGTGTGAAGTCATAGAATGGAGGTGTGTGAAGTCCTAGAATTGAGGTGTGTGAAGTCATAGAATGGAGGTGTGTGAAGTCATAAAATGGAGGTGTGTGAACTCATAGAATGGAGGTGTGTGAAGTCAAAATGGAGTTGTGTGAAGTCATAGAATGGTGTTTCTTGATGTCAACGAATGGAGGTGTGTGAAGTCATAGAATGGAGGTGTGTGAAGTCAGATTGGAGGTGTGTGAAATCACAGAATGGAGGTGTGTGAAGTCACAGAATGGAGGTGTGTGAACTCAGAATGTAAGTGTGTGAAGCCACAGAATGGAGGTGTGTGTAGTCATAGAATGAAAGTGTGTGAAATCATAGAATGGAGGTGTGTGAAGTCACAGAATTAAGGTGTGTGAAGTCAGAATGGAGGTGTGTGAAGTCAGAATGGAGGTGAGTGAAGTCATAGAATGGAGGTTTGTGAAGTCATAGAATGGAGGTCTGTGAACTCAGAATGGAGGTTTGTGAAGTCATAGAATGGAGGTGTGTGAATTCAGAATGGAGGTGTGTGAAGTCACAGAATGGAGGTGTGTGAAGTCATAGAATGGAGGTTTGTGAAATCACAGAATGGACGTGCGTTAATTCATTGAATGGAGGTGTGTGACGTCATAGGTTCGAGGTGTGTGAAGTCACAGAATGGAGGTGTGAGAAGTCACAGAATGGAGGTGTGTGAAGTCACAGAATGGAGGTGTGTGAAATCAGAATGTAGGTGTGTGAAGCCACAGAATGGAGGTTTGTGAAGTCATAGAATGGAAGTGTGTGAAGTCATAGAAAGGAGGTGTGTGAACTCAGAATGGAGGTGTGTGAAGTCACAGAATGGAGGTTTGTGAAGTCATAGAATGGAGGTGTGTGAAGTCAGAGAATGGATGTTTCTGAAGTAAGAATGAAGGTGTGTGAAGTCATAGAATGGAGATGTGTGAAGTCAAATTGGAGGTGTGTGAACTCATAGAATGGAGGTGTGTGAACTCATAGAATGGAGGTTTGTGAAGTCATGGAATGGCGGTGTGTGAAGTCAAAGAATGGAGGTGTGTGAAGTGAAACAATAGAGGTGTGTGAAGTCACAGAATGGAGGTGTGTGAAGTCACAGATTGGAAGTGTGTGAAGTCAAAACGGAGGTGTGTGAAGTCACAGAATGGAGGTGTGTGAAGTCACAAAATGGAGGTGTGTGAAGTCAAAAAGGTGGTGTGTGAAGTCACAGAATGGAGGTGTGTTAATTCATAGAATGGAGCTGTGTGAAGTCAGAATGGAGGTGTGCGAAGTCAGAATCGAGGGGTGTGAAGTCAGAATGGAGGTGTGTGAAGTCACAGAATGGAGGTGTGTGAAGTCAGAGAATGGAGGTGTGTGAAATCATAGAATGAAGGTGTGTGAAGTCAGAATGGAGGTGTGTCACGTCACAGAATTGAGGTCTGTGACGTCAGAGAATGGAGGTGTGTGAAGTCAGAATGAAGGTGTTTGAAGTCATGGAATGGAGGTGTGTGAAGTCACAGAATGGAGGTGTGTGAAGTAATAGAATGGAGGTGTGTGAAGTCATAGATTTGAGGTGTGTGAAGTCATAGAATGGAGGTGTGTGAAGTCACAGAATGGAGGTTTGTGAAGTCAGAATGGAGGTGTGTGAAGTCATAGACTGAGGTGGGTGAAGTCATAGAAAGGAGGTGTGGGAAGTCAGAATGGAGGTGTGTGAAATCATAGAATGGAGATGTGTGAACTCATAGAATGGAGTTGTGTGACGTCACAATGGAAGAGTGTGAAGTCATAGAATGGAGGTGTGAGAAGTCACAGAATGGAGGTGTGTGAAGTCATAAAATGAAGGTGTATGAAGTCATAGATGGAGCTGTGTGAAGTCATAGTATGGAGGTGTGTGAAATCACAGAATGGAGTTTTGTGAAGTCACAGAATGGAGCTGTGTGAAGTCAGAACGGAGGTGTGTGAAGTCATAGAATGGAGGTGTGTGAAGTCAGAATGGAGGTGTGTGAACTCATAGAATGGAGGTGTGTGAAGTCACAATGGAGGTGTGTGAAGTCATAGAATTTAGGTGTGTGAAGTCACAAAATGGAGGTGTGTGAAGTCATAGAATGGAGGTGTGTGAAGTCAGAATGGAGTTGTGTGAAGTCAAAGAATGGTGTTTTTTGATGTCAACGAATGGAGGTGTGTGAAGTCAGAATGGAGGTGTGTGACGTCAGAATGGAGGTGAGGGAAGTCATAGAATGGAGGTGTGTGAAGTCATAGAATGGAGGTCTGTGAACTCAGAATGGAGGTTTGTGAAGTCATAGAATGGAGGTGTGTGAAGTCACAGAATGGAGGTGTGTGAAGTCATAGAATGGAGGTGTGTGAAGTCATAAAATGGAGGTGTGTGAATTCATAGAATGGAGGTGTGTGAAGTCACAATGGAGTTGTGTGAAGTCATAGAATGGTTGTTTTTGATGTCAACGAATGGAGGTGTGTGAAGTCATAGAATGGAGGTGTGTGAAGTCAGATTGGAGGTGTGTGAAATCACAGAATGGAGGTGTGTCAACTCAGAAATGAGGTGTGTGAAGTCATAGAATGGAGTTGTGTGAAGTCATAGAATGGAAGTGTGTGAAATCATAGAATGGAGGTTTGTGAAGTCATAGAATGGAGGTGTGTGAAGTCACAGAATGGAGGTGTGTGAAGTCATAGAATGGTTGTTTTTGATGTCAACGAATGGAGGTGTGTGAAGTCATAGAATGGAAGTGTGTGA